>JADHKJ010000056.1:0-155648 GCA_019925595.1 Grosmannia huntii
GCGCAATGTGCCAATTGGCGTGCGCCCAATTAGGTTTGGTCGGGTCGCGCGGCAGGCCACGTGACACGGCCTACTGGTTGTTCCGAGCCGAGGGCAGGGCCGAGGACTTACGGGCCATAGCCCGTCACATTGGGCTGGATCCTGTGAGGATCCAGCCCAATGGGAGAAGTCGCTGTTGGGTGAATCAAACTGGTTGAAAACTAAGCTAAAGAAGAAGAAAGATATCTACACAAACAGGCCTGCTTCCTCTTTTCTTATATACACGAGTGCTTCTTCCATCTCTTCCTCTAATCACTGTTAATCACCGTAATCATGGTGATCACCCTTGATCACCATGGTTGTAGTGATCACTCCTGATCACTCCCGATCGTACTAATCACTCCCGATCACCGTGATCACCCTTGATCATCGTGATCGTAGTGATCACTCCTGATCACCGTAATCACCCTTGATCACCCTTCTTGTCACGTGATCTCCAGACCGCCTGTGCTCCCATTGGTCCTTGGGCTTGGAAAAGGGGTTCGCAGACGGCACGCAGCGCGTGCGCAAGACAGGCCACGTGACACGGCCGACTGGTTGTTCCGAGCCGAGGGCGGAGCCGAGGACTTACACCGGGCCATAGCCCGTCACAACTAACGTCTAATAAGGTTATAATAATATACTAGATTAACTAATATTTATAAATCTATACTAATATATAAAAGAACGCTTAAAAGAAAGTTATAGCATTAAACTTAAAGGGTTAAAAGCATATAAAGGCGTTATTAAAAAAGGAGTTTTCCAAGTCTGCCGTATAGTAATTTAAAATTATCTTAGAAGGAGCCATCGATTTAAGGCTATTATACATACGGAGAAAGCTGTTAGCAACAGTGTACTAAAGCGTAGAATACTAGCGCACTATAATACTCCGCTTCTCAATATATTTACAGGGTACTTAGGACATAGTACTACGCCAATACACTATTGAAGAGTACAGTACTAATACACTGCATATACTGTACCCATCCACCTATTTTGCCAAAAGCGGTGAGCCCTTCCTTTTGGTAGCGAGCTCCGTACGTGTTTCTAGAATTTTGACCCGTGTCTCTAGCACATCCCACTGAAACGCAGACGCCATTTTGCGGGGTTCTCGCCAAGTCGCAAAGAGGCTGAATTTGGAGTCATATTGTGTTAAACCTACGACGACTTCACATCTGGTGACTCACACCTCTGCAAGCTGGATGCACCCTCCCCGACTGTTGTCTGTATCAGTACGGAGGCTGCTTCGTCTTTCTTCCCTGCGATATCCCTCTCGGACGAGACCAAGATCGATTTTTGTCAAGCCTCTGCGCCTCTGCAGCACATATACAATGGCAGTGAACGCGGCGGCCAGCAGGGCCGGCATTGCGGTGCACAACTCGCTCAAGCCTGGGGCGCCGGTACACTTTGAGCCCAAGAAGGACGACACGGTGACGTGGTACTCGTGCGGGCCAACGGTGTACGATCTCAGCCACATGGGCCATGCCCGCAACTACGTGTCGACCGACGTGATTCGGCGGATTCTGCTGGATTATTTTGGCTACAAGGTCAAGTTCATCATGAACATCACGGACGTGGACGACAAGATCATCATCAAGGCCCGACGCAAGCGGCTCTTCGACATGGAGCGCGAAAAGACGTACACGGCAGAGGAGCGGCTGGCGCTGGGCTCGGCGGCCTTCCAGGCCTATGCGGTGGCAAACCTGCCGCTGCTGCTGACGGGCTTCGCAGGGAAGGCGACGCTGAGCGAGGCCAACTACACGGAGCGGCGGGACGCAGCGTACGGGGCGGTGCTGGCGGGCGGCACGCTCACGGGCGAGGGCCGGGCAGGCGATGCTGAGGCCAAGACGAAGATGCATGTGGCCAACATGGATTCGGCGGCACGCGGACTCCAGAGCGGCACGGTATTCGAGGGGGCCGAAGAGGTGCTACTGCCGTACCTGGACTCGCTGTATAAAGAGACGATCGACACGAGCGACCAGACCATGTTCACGGACCTGACGCAGACGATGGAGCAGGCCTTCACGGACGACATGGACGCCCTCAACGTGCTGCGGCCAGACGCGGTGACGCGGGTGACGGAGTACGTGCCGCAGATCGTGGCGTTCACAGAGGGCATCATCGAGAAGGGGTTCGCGTACGAGGCGAACGGGTCGGTATACTTTGACATTGAGGCGTTTGAACGGGCGGGCAACACGTACGCACGGCTGCGGCCAGAGAGCAAGAACGACAAGGCGCTGCAGGAGGAGGGCGAGGGCTCGCTGTCGAAGAGCCTGGCGGGCAAGCGGCGGGCGGGCGACTTTGCGCTGTGGAAGAAGTCGAAGCCGGGCGAGCCGTTCTGGCCGAGTCCGTGGGGGGCCGGACGGCCGGGCTGGCACATTGAGTGCTCGGTGATGGCATCGGACAAGCTGGGCGAGCAGATGGACATCCACTCGGGCGGCATCGACCTGGCGTTCCCGCACCACGACAACGAGCTGGCGCAGAGCGAGGCTTTCTTCCACCGGCCGGACGCGGGCGAGCACAGTTGGGTGCGGTACTTTTTGCACATGGGCCATCTGTCGATTGCCGGGTCCAAGATGTCCAAGTCGCTCAAGAACTTCCAGACTATCCAGGACGCGCTGGCGACGGGCTACACGGCACGCAGCATGCGCATTGTGTTTATGCTGAGCCGGTGGAACGACGGGCTGGAGATATCGCCGGACATGCGGAAGCAGGCGAGCAGCTGGGAGAATACGCTGGATGTAGGTGGCTGGAGCCCATTCTGTTGTGTGACTGCGTACTAACAGAGAAGAACTTTTTTACCAACATCAAGGCCCGCCTAGCCGAGACCGGGACAGGCACGACGGGAACGATCACGAGCAAGGTGCAGAGTCTGTCGTTGCAGGACGGGCTGACGGGCGAGCTGGAGCAGGCCAAGCAGGACCTGGACGCGGCGCTGCGCAACTCGTTTGACACGCCGGGGGCGATGCAGGTGATGCTGCGGCTGGTTCGCAGCGCCAACGTGTCGATGAGCGAGGCGGGAGCAGACCTGGGCCCGGTAGAGGCGGTGGCGCGCTGGGTAACCAAGGTGGTGGGCATCTTCGGCCTGGACCCCAACGCGCAGCCGCCCTACGAGGGCAGCAGTGTGGGCTGGGGGGCGGCGAACCCGACGAAGACGACGACAGCCGGAACGGACGTGGACCCGACGACGGCAGTGCAGCCGTACGCGACGACGTACGCCAAGGTGCAGGCCGAGGTGGCGAACATAACCAAAGCGGCAGGAGTTTCGCTGGCGGCGGTGCAGACGCTGCTGCAAACCCAAAAGCCGGCGGCCGAGTTTGCGGCGCTGGCAGACGGCGGCGAGCGAGACGTGGAGCGGCTGGCGCTGCCGTATCTGCGGGCGATCTCGGGGCTGCGCGACGCGCTGCGCCGGGGGGCAGCGGCCGACCCAAAGACGAAGCAGCTGGTGCTGGCGCTCAGCGACCGAATCCGCGACTACGATATGGCCGAGTTGGGGGTGCAGCTGGACGACCAGCCAGAGCGGCCGAGCCTGGTCAAGTTTGTGGCGGCAGCACGACTGGTGGCAGCGCGCGAGGAGAAGGCAGCAGCGGCAGCCGAGAAGACCCGGCTCAAAGCAGAGGCGCAACAGGCACGCGACCAGGCCGAGGCCGACAAGTGGCTCCGGGCCAAGGTGGCGCCGCAGGCCCTCTTCCGCTCGGACGCGTACGGGGCGTGGGATGCGGACGGGCTACCGACGAAGCTGGCCGACGGCAGCGATGTGCCAAAGACGCAGCAGAAGCGGCTGAAGAAGGAATGGGACCGGCAGAAGAAGCTGCACGAGTCGTACGTGGAAAAGTTTGGGTGGGATGAGGTGGGGAAGGGACCAGAGGGGAAGTGAGGAAGAGGTGGAGATGTGAGAAGAGGAGAGGAGAGGAGGGGAGAAGAAGGGGGGAGGGAAAGGACGTGAGAGGAGAAGAGGAGGACTGAATGAGAAGACCTGAGAGGATACAAGCTGAGCACTGTTGCCAGACATACGTCACCAAAAGAAAAGGAAAAACAACGACAGATAACAGACCAGGATCAAACGGCATGGGTATACAGCAGCCCTGCAGAAGTGCCAAGACGCCTCGTCTGGGGGCGCACTATCTTCGAGTACTCGTCTGCCAAGACCTGGAGGTGGTGGAGACCCCGACTTTCGTGATAAGGACGTGCAGGGGCGTGGAATCTCTCCGTAGTGACGTCGAGGACTCGTGGCAACCTTGCAGGGTTTAAAGTGGTTTGGGAGTGAAGTACACGAGTACCATGTTCTATGTCCATGTGGTTTGTAAGTACTTCGGAGTACTATGTAGTAGATGCACACTGGTGCTTTCCCGTTTGGTCGATTCTGCTCCTTCACTTTCTTTCCTCATTTCGTTTTATTAACTCCTCTTTTCATCTCCTCTCTTCATCACCGTCTCACTCCAGCTCCTGCATGTGATCACACAAACAGCCGCAGTCCGTCTGGCCAACAGCATCCCTTTGATAACAGACGTCGGCGGGTCGCTCGGACGCATGGCCCATGGCACCCAGCCGCAGGCTGCACGAGTCTTGGCCCGACGGACTGTCCGACACGGCGGATCTGGTCTAGCCATTCGCAGCTGCGTACGCAATAAAGGACGACTGTACGGGTATATGCAGTGCACAGAGCGATACGATTGACGCCGTCTGCACCACTCGGCTCCGAGATGACCACGGCCAGACACGGATAGCGACAGGGCACTTCAGCAGCTCCTCTGCCCCCTTTCATCTCTTCTGGCTAGTCGGTCTCCCCACTGGCACGTCCATCCCGCGTTTCCTTGACCCATGCAAACACAAACGGTCGTCTGTTTTCTTATCTCGGATGTACTCCGTATCTCTGCATTGGCCTCGGCCAATCATCGCGCGCGCCCACAGACGGTCGCTAGCCCTCAAATTACTGCACGCACGACCCTTTAAAGCAGATCGAGAGGGATGGAAAAAAAAAAAAAAAAAAAAAACGGGGCCAGCGAGCATCCGTCCTTTGCTCACTTGCTCACACCCCCGCGGGCCCATCTGCCATGTGTCTCGAGAGAACCTTTTACGCGTACGTACGGCTCTCCACATCGAGAGAGATAGCAACGCGCAACTCTACTGGCCACACGCCGTCTGCAATGCACATGGTCTTACTACTACATAGTATGTACGCACATTATGTACTCATGCTCCCCACCTTGTAGAGTACCTCCAGCCCTGGTTCCGCCGGAAATATCTCTGGACCCTGAACTCGATGGGGCCTCATTTGGTCCTCCGCTCCGACATAGTATCGCCTCCTCCACCCCACCCCCCCATCCTGCTCCGTGGACAGCTACTCCGTACTCGTACAGGACATGTGTCTCCTTGTACACGCCCAAGGGCCTTGTCTGCAAGCTCGTGCATGGAAATACGCCCGAATCGGCCGCGGCTGTGGCTACCGGGAATACATGTAAGATTGCTCACTACTTTCTCTGCCAGTCGCCCGCCTTATCCATGGCATCGCTAGTAGTGGGCTGCCTGGCTCGCGCGGCGAGTGGGGTGTGCAATACTACGGAGTATGCGAGAGCAAGTCCTTGGGACCAGGCGCGATACCGTTTGTGTATATCCTGCCGAAGGACGAACTCATACATAGTCAGACAGCCCTCTCGCCCTCATGATAAACGACCACACGGCCGTTGGTCGGGCTGCCTCTGTATCCCATTTCTCTTCTGTCCCTCCCCATCTTCCCCGTCTTCCCCGTCTTCTTCATCCCTTTCTACGCGTACGCTTGTTCTTCCCCATCTGCCGGTGCATCCGCCGCTTTCGACCTCCTTTCGACCAGGGTGTGTAAGCCCTGCCGGCACTGAACACCATGTGGTGGGATGCCGACACGATCGAGCGCACGGTCACGCGACAGTACGTGTGCTCCCATCTGCTGCCCGACGAGATTGCCCGGCTGGACCGGCCACTGGGCTTTGGCGACGGCCTCACGGACGGCACGTACTGGGAGTGGATCGACGACAAGGCCAAGAAGATCTTCCTCCTGCTGGTCGACCTCGGCGTGCCCGACCAGATCTTTGGCATCATTGACGATTCGTGGGACGACGAGGACCTGCCGGTCGAGCGCGAGCAGGTCGAGCGCTTGGCCCTGACGCCCACCAAGGACGCCCGCTTCGAGCGCCGCTTTTTTGCGCGCCAGTTTCATTATCTGTTGACGCCGCTGGCGCGTGGTGAGCACGTCTTCTACCACGACGTTGAGGTCGTCCCGCTCGACGTCGTCGTCAGCAGCAGCGGCAGCAGCAGCAGTAGCAGCGGCAGCAGCAGCCTCAATAGCAGCGGCGCCGACAGTGGCGGCAAGGATCGCGTGGTGCTATTCAACTATCCCGGCCAGGTGTTGGCGCGACGACGGATCCCGCTGGCGCCGTCGGACGAGTCGCACTTTGGGTCTGGCTTCCTCTCGTACGAGGACTTCCAGTACGAGGTCAGTAGCATTCGCAGCCTGCAGAACGATCACCTGGTCTCGTACTGGGGCTCGTACGTCCACCAGGGCTATGGCTATGTGCTCTTCACGCCGACCAGTGACGGTAGCCTCAAGTCGCTGCTGGCCACGACGCCGACCTCGGTCAAGAGCCTCGCCAAGAAGGACCGCCGCCAGCTGATGCTCAACTGGATCCACTGTCTGGTCGACACCCTGTGCTTCCTGCATATGCGCGGGCTCTCGCACGGCAACATCAAGCCGTCGTCGGTCCTGTTCAACAGCGCGAACCACGTCTTCTTCTCCGACTTCACCCACTTTGGCGCCGAGATGGGCGGTGCCACCGGCGCCGCGGACAAGGCCTCGTTCGACAAGGAGTCGTATGACTATGCCGCCCCCGAGCAGTGGTACCGTCCGTCGGGCAGCGGCAGCCACAGCAGCAGTGCCAATGGCAGCAGCAGCAGCAGTGGGAGCAGTCGCAAGAACACGCTGGCGGGCGAGACCATCTTTGGCCGGGGCGGTGCGGCGCGAGGGATGACGACCCATAGCAGTGGGGGAAGCAGTAGTGGCACCAACAACGTTGGAACGTCGTGGTCGTCGTCCGAGGGAGCAGCAGCCGCGGCCGCCGCGTTTGGCCATCGCGGCAGCAACACGACGCCAGCCAATCCGCAGCTGAACCCACAGGCGGCCGACATCTTCTCGCTCGGCTGCATCATCCTGGAGCTGCTGGGCTTCCTGCTGAAGCGGCCGACCCGGTCGTTTGCTGCACACCGGGCGGCCAAGCACAAGATGCCCGGCCGTGGTGGCGCCGTGTTGGACTCGTCCTTCCACAAGAATCTGGGCCAAGTCGAGAGCTGGATGGAGGCGCTGGCCCGCGAGGCCGCCAGCAAGAAAAAGGACGACCCAGTCCTGGCCGGCGTCGCGCCTATGCTGCTGGTCGTCGAGCGTATGCTGGCGCCACATCCGGCCGATCGCCTCGCCGCCATCGACGTCCAGACCCGCATGTATCAGATCCTGCGCGACAGTTGTGGCATCGCCGAGCCGCACTGCGTCCACCAGTATGATGTTGGTGTCGGTGTTGGCCGTCTGGGCGCCGGCAGGGGTTCTTTGCGCATCGCCACCTCCCACTACTCCTATCCGCATTCGTCATCGTCGGCCGAGGCGGCCAACGGCGGTGCCATCTCGCCCCGGAGCTCCGACGCCGACGTCGCTGCCTTCAAGCCGGCCTCGCGTCACGGTAGCATCAGCAGCACCATCAGCACCATCAGCCACCACGGCCGTCATCACCTTGGCCGCCAGCCCAGCCGGTCTGACAGCCAGAGCAGCCGTAGCATCGGAAGCGGGTCGGCCGGCAGCCTTCGTGCCAGCAGCAGCAGCGGCGGCGGCGGTATCGACCTCGCCAATGGCTTGCAGGCCATCCGGAATCTGCAGATCCGCGACAAGGTCAGATGAGAAGGACCTGCACGCGCATACGCACGACACACGACCACAAACACAAACACGAGCCACGACCATGTTTCTGACGAGAGCACCGCGTCCCGTGACGCCTCCCGGCGATACACAGCGTTTCCAATGATGACACGAGGAGACGCATCCCCTGAGGTTTGACGTCAATGTTGGTTGTAATGTTACAAAGATAGGATTAGAAGTCCCCCCAATTGTGGCTTGCGCGTGTGGCGTTCTTCTGCAGCAACGAACTGCATTCCGGCAGCTGAGACAGCGGCAATCTCCAAGCTGTTGTGCTCGAGGAAGAAGGAGCCGGAATGCGGGAAGGATCGATCGACGCCGTCATCGGGCCACCAGCACTCGAGTCCTGTACGCGTGCAATGTACACAATAGACACAATCTACACAACATGGCACAAGCATGCCTCTTCGCCGTCATACGAGTTCTCCGTACTCCGTACTTTTCCTCCAATCTGCCTTGGTGCGTTCCAGCGAATCGGTGGCCGCTAGCTTTTGCTCCGCGCAGCGCCAAGCCCACTCCAGCTCGGATCTTTCAAACAAGAACCTCCTGCATGACTGTCTTCGTCTTAGTGTCGTACCGGTACAACGCGCTCGCCGTGTTCGCGACTGTGGCCGTGTACCTGTACTTGTGCGACTTTAACCTCGGGGTCGCCTTCTCCTGTTTTTAAGCCAACACGAACCACTTGCCCTTCGTATCGTATTTTTTCCCAGCACCCTTCTCTCGTCCCTTCATTCTTTGGAGATACGACTGCTTTCCTTTCTCTAGGCCCTCGCTCGCTACGGCCATACTTTCCGTCTCTCTTTCGCATCGCACGCTCCTTTGGCTCTTGCCTCTTGTAGCCGTTGACATCCCAACGACAGCCGCTCTTCGCGCCTTCCCTCTGCCGGCCGTGTCCTTGCTTGCATCCTGCAATCGACTGCTTCACCATCGCCGCACTGCACAACTCCTTTCGTTAGATCACACCAGCAACAACATTGCTTCAACATGAAATTTACATCTGCTATCGCTGGCGCCGTGCTCGGCGCTGCTACCTCGGTCGCCGCTGCTTCGGACAGCCTGCCCACAATCACGGCTGTGGGCAACAAGTTCTTCCTCAGCAACGGCACCCAGTTCTTTTTGAAGGGTGCGTTATTTCCTCTTGTTTGCCCCCGTTTCGCCCTAACAAAGCATAGGTGTCGCCTACCAGCTGTCCGAGGATGACCCGCTGGTCGACGAGAAGCAGTGCACCCGCGATGCCGCCATGATGAAGACCCTGGGCGCCAACAGTATTCGCGTCTACCACGTCGACGCTTCTTCCGACCACTCGGGCTGCATGACGGCCTTTGCTGATGCTGGCATCTATGCGCTCATCGACCTGGACACGTTCAGTACATACATCCTGTCTCCCGTATGTCCCGTCTATACCATTCCTCGTCCGACTGTTCCAAGCTAACCCGGCTTCTCTCCCAGACTATGACCGATGCAATGTGGAACGAGACGCAGTATAACAGCTTTTCAGCTGTCATGGACGCCTTCGCCAGCTACGACAACGTGCTCGGCTTCTTTGTCGGCAACGAGGTCATTGCCAAGGCCGACGAGTCTCTGGCCGCTCCCTACATTAAGGCTGCCGCTCGCGACATGAAGGCCTACCGCGATTCCAAGGGCTACCGCCAGTTCCCCATCGGTTACTCTGCTGCGGATATTGCGGAGCTGCGCCCCATGCTCCAGGACTACCTCACCTGCGGCAACGCGTCCGACTCGGTCGACTTTTACGCGCTCAACTCGTACGAGTGGTGCGACCCGTCCTCCTACACCGGCTCCGGCTACTCGTCTCTCGAGTCGCAGGCCAAGGACTTCCCCGTGCCCATCTTCTTCTCCGAGACCGGCTGCAACACCCCGGGTCCCCGCCTGTTCGCGGACCAGGCCGCTATCTTTGGCAGTCAAATGGTCAACGACTGGAGCGGTGCCATTGTGTACGAGTGGATCCAGGAGGCAAACAACTACGGTCTCGTCGCCTACGGTTCCGGCGATGCCACTGCCAGCGGGGCGACGGTGGTGCGCAGCGGCACACCGACGCCCATCTCGCCCGACTTCACCAACCTGAAGTCGCAGTGGGCCACGCTGACGCCCACGGGTGTTGCCAGCTCCGACTACACGGCGGCGTCAAGCGTGTCATCGCGTGCGTGCCCTGCGTCGACTGTCAGCGGCTGGCTCGTTGACGGCGATGTCTCGCTGCCTACCGTGGGCGATTCGCTTGCCGTCCATACGTCGGGCCAGAGCGGCAGCGTGGCGACTGCCAAGACGACGAGCGCGAGCAAGACAGGCACTGCGACCGGCACCGGCACCAGCGCCAGCGCCTCGGCGTCGGCCACCAAGGCCTCCAAGGCCAGTGCCGTGGGCCGTGATGTGTTTTACACGAGCAGTGCATTGGCCGCCGTTGCGCTCTTTGCTCTGTGGCTGTAAAGCAGTGCATTTCTGGAATGTAGGGTGCAGTTACGTTAGACTTTGACTTGGACACGAAGCAGGCTTACAATACAGGCATTGGATGTCTTGCTTTCTCATTAGCTTCTCCATTTTGTATCGGACCCATTGGGTTTGGCGATGAACAGCCGTCATGTTTGCAGGACATGACACATGGGGGTTGAGTGTCTCCTATAATAATATGATTCGTTCCTGGTGGCTTGACGTTGGTTTACAGGTTGGGCATCGTTAGTACTCCATATGCCTGGAGCTTCTCGTGGAGCCCAAAAGGCGGTATGCCTAGACAACGCGTCTTGTCCGGGCGATAGATAACGATTGCTCGTACGGAGTACTCCGTAGACGGGCCGGAAACGACCCCTGTCTCGGAAAGGAGGTACAGGAACAGGATTCTGCCTTTGCGTCTCGCCCAATGGGATGTTGCCTGGAGTTGAAGCGACAGTTCCCCATAATCCCCTGGGGACTAGGCTTTTCGTGGTTAGTCAGGTGCGAGACAGCCCCGTATACGTCGTACGCACGTCAAGACAAAGAGGCAGGAGCAGCCGACGTAGCGGCTTCCACAAGACGACAGCAACAAGGAATCGCATCGAATCCGTCGATCATCCACTCCATATCTTCCCTTTCTACAGGCCCCCCTGTACGATTGCATCGCCTGTCGACCCGACCGCGGCCACCGCCTTTGGTGCATGGAACGGGGCTCGGCAGACACGGAGCTGTACGCGTACGGGCCAAGCAGCGGTGACGGCATGGCCAGACGCGACGACGAGCAGCCGCTGCTGGACGAGCAGACGGGCGACGAAACGGCCGGTGGTCCAGACGAGCAGCACGGGCCGGGGGTGTTTGTGTGGGTGCTGACGGTGTCGGCGGGCATCAGCGGGCTTCTCTTTGGGTGTACGTATGTATCGTGTTTGTGTCTGCCTCTGTGTTTGTCATGCTAACTCCCCAGACGACACGGGCGTCATCTCGGCCACGCTGGTCTCGATGGGGACCTCGCTCTCGGGGCGGCCGCTGACGTCGCTGGACAAGTCGGTCATCACGTCGTGCACGTCGCTGGCGGCGCTGGTGGCCTCGCCGGCGGCCTCGGTGCTGGCAGACGCCCGCGGCCGGCGCGCCGTGATCCTGGCGGCCGACGTGCTCTTTGTGGCCGGCGCGCTCGTGCAGGCCGTCAGCCAGACGGTCGGGGCCATGGTGCTGGGCCGTGCCGTCGTTGGTCTGGCCGTGGGCGCCGCCAGCTTCGTCGTGCCGCTCTACCTGGCCGAGGTCAGTCCGGCCGCCCATCGCGGCCGTCTGGTGACGACCAATGTGCTCTTTGTGACACTCGGCCAGGTCGTCGCCTACGTCCTCGGCTGGCTGCTGGCCGTCCATGTCGACCCTCGTCTGGCCTGGCGCGCCATGGTCGGCCTCGGCGCCGTCCCTGCCCTCGTCCAGGCCGGCCTCCTGCTCGCCTCCATGCCCGAGTCGCCACGCTGGCTCGTTCGCGTGGGCCGCACCACCGACGCCCAACGCGTCCTCGCTCGCATCCTCGCTGCCACCCCCCATGATCCCCGCACCGTCGACACCCTCCGCGCCATCGAGACCGAGGTCCGCCAGGAAGACGAGGCCGCCCGTCTGCGCCACCGCCAACACCGACACAGCAGCAGACATGCCGCCAACCGCCTCAATGGCAGCGCCTGGTCCGCCCTCTGGACCGTTCGCCGGAATCGCCGCGCCCTCACCATCGCCTGTCTCCTGCAGGGCCTCCAGCAGCTCTGCGGGTTTGTACGTCGTCTCCCCGCTCTCCTGGCCAACGCACTCCACTGACCCCCAGAACGCGCTCATGTACTTTTCCGCCACCATATTCGCCCTCGTCGGCTTCGACCAACCCACGCTCACGTCGCTCACCGTCGCCACCACCAACTTTGTCTTTACCGTCGCCGCCCTGCTGCTGGTCGACCGCATCGGCCGCCGTCGCGTCCTGCTCTGGTCCCTCCCCGTCATGGTCGTCGGCCTCCTGCTCGTCGCGTACGGCTTCTCCTTTTTGGACGTGTCCATGTCCGGTCCAGCGGCAGCACAACACAGCATCGGCGCCGCCTACATCGTCCTGGCCAGCATCATGCTCTACGTGGCCTCGTACGCCATCGGCCTCGGCAACGTGCCCTGGATGCAGAGCGAGTTGTTCGCGCTCGATGTCCGCTCACTGGGCAGTGGCCTGTCTACGGCCACCAACTGGCTGGCCAACTTCGCCGTCGGCCTCACCTTTCTGCCGCTCATGGACGCTCTGTCGCCGCCCTGGACGTTTGTTCTGTATGCTGCCGTGTGCGTCGTCGGCTTCGTGCTCGTGCGCGCCTGCTACCCCGAGACCAGCGGCCTGAGCCTGGAGGAGGCTGCCGGTCTGCTGGAGGAAGACGATTGGGGCGTGCACCGGTAGCTCTGATCACATGACCAGTCAGCCGCAGCTATGATAAGATGCCGTCCTATGTATCTATTGTAAATATGTACGGAGTACGGCGGATGGGAAACTAGAGACAGATCCAAAAAGTAGCGCCTGCGTGCCGCTTCCGAATAGTAATGTCGTATTTTGGTCGTCGTAGTCAGCCTTGCACAGCTCGACACATCATTTCCTCTGCAGGTGGGTCATCATGCGATATGCCGCGTCTGTTTCTGGCTGCGCGTCTGCCTCAGCGCCCTGCACGGTCGGATGATGGAATTGTCTAGATCACGTCCTGCTTGTCGACGGGAGGGCGTGCAGGCAAGCTTCTTCCCATGCGAGTGGGAACAGGACCAGCTGACTCATTTGCCACGACGGCTCGTTCCTAGCTTTTGTGGGACAGGCATGGCTCTCGTTCTTTGGTTTAAGATTGCGTACGGCTGGGCAGTGGGGCTGATTAGTGCCTGAAAATTGTGAAATTCGCAAATTTTGTACAGGGCTGCTGTTTGTTTTTTTTTTTTTTTTTTTTTTTTTTTTTTTGCCCCTTCAACTCGGCCTGTGACGGCAATGGGCGGCATTGCGTACGGAGTGGCGCCGGCGATATCCCTACGAGTATGTGGCGCTTTGGATTGAATATTTTCCATATTTTTCATCCTTTGCTTTCCTATTATTTTCTTTCCTATTATTTTCTTCCATTCTATCCTTCGTGACTCAACCACAGATGATCGCTTCGCGCGCTGACTCAGGACGCAATCCGCATGCCACCAGAACCGGCTGCGGGGTCGTTCCTCTCGCATGGACCATCACACCACGGACCAGCGCCGACGTGTTGCGGTGAGGCTGTAGGCTGTCGCCCCCTCTCCAGGCTGCCGCTTGGCCTCTCCTTTTTCCCTGCCGCCTGTTTCGTCTTGTCCCCGCCTGCAGGACCACGTGTATCCGGTCTAGGACTAGCATGCCCCACTCATCGGCTGCCGGAGCTTGGGCAGCGCCGAGACTGGCCAGCTTGGCTTTTGGTGGATCCCTAGAAGTGGGTCCCGTTGAAGGGACGGAGAAGAAAAAAGTTTTGACAGCAAATACGAGCAGACGGCCCAACAGAAAGGCGCGCAGTACGAGTACTCCGTAGAGCCGTCGCACCGTCTGGCTTCGCTCCAAGAGTCGTCTGCACTGCCACTGCCACTGCCGCGGCCGGCCGCTGCCACCCCCCTCGATCTGCAGTCGAAGCCAAGCCTGCGACGTCTGCTTACAGATCACGCACTCTGTACGGAGGACGGACGCATGGGACCGGCGATCCGAAACAGCGAAGGCGCGAGACGGCCGGAAGAGTAGAGAACTGGCCAGAGGCTGTCGGCCGGCGGGACATGATGTCAGAATGGAAAAGCAAAAGGCCACCGCAGAGCTTCCCCTCTGATGGAAACTGCGAGCATCTTGTAGTTTTTAGCCTTTTTCTTTGCCACCCCTCTTGACGTAATCATCAGGTGATGCTCCGTACACACACTCACGCCCTTCCGTCTGCTTCCTCATCGCATACGGCGTAGTCGTAGACTACGTCTCGGATGGAGCAGACATAATCCCGGCTCCAGACTCCACTGGGCGGACTAATATTGCACCCAACGCCTCCTGTTATTACTTTTCCTGGACAGGGACGCACACTAGTCTACGAGTCACCGTGTTGCGAATGCTACTGTACGAGTAGTTGCCACGGCAAGACTACGACTACTTTATCTACTGGATCCCAGCCAGAGAATTTTTCCGTCGACGACACTCGACCTCAGTCCTGTCCTGACCTCTGCCCTTCCGGCTCGTATTCCATCCCTCCGATCACACAGTTGTCACCATGGTTCTCAACAAGGTGGACGACGAGATGGCCGACGTCCAGGAGGACGCTTCGCCGGCCGTCTTCCCCACGCGCATCTCCCGGGCCAGTATGGAGCGCCGCAATAGCATGGATGCCACGCTCGCCCGCATACCCACGGCCTCGTCCTCGTCCTCATCGGAAGATGCCGCCAGCACGCGCCGGCGCCACGCCGCTGGCGAGCCCGGCCCCTCTGGCCTCAACCGCACCCTCTCCATCGTCGACCTCGAGCGCATCCAGACGGCCAAGAGCCAGCGCAGCGGCACCGTCGGCCGCTCCCACACCGGCAGCCGTTCGCACAAACCGCTGCCGGCGTTTGGTGCCGGCAAACCCTACCCGCCGCAGATGGACCAGGAAAAGTACGTCGTCGAGTTCGACGGCCCCGACGACCCGCTGCACGCCCAGAACTGGCCCCTCAATAAGAAGTGAGTCTTCTCCCTGTCCGCCTCGACCGCGCTCCCCAGACTGACCGCCAAGGCTGTATACCGCCGCTATCCTCGGTTTCACCACCATGACGGCCGCTTTCACATCCAGCATCTTCTCTGCCGCAACGTCCCATGTGGCCGCCGAGTACCACGTGTCCGCCGAGGTCGGCACGCTCGGTGTGTCCTTTTATGTCATGGGCTTCGCCTTTGGGTATGTGCTTCTTCTTGCTCTGCACGCCTTGCTGCTCCTAGCTGACTCGGATTTTTTTCCAGTCCGACTCTGTGGGCTCCGCTGTCCGAACTCAAGGGCCGTGTCATGCCGCTCGCTATCTCCATGTTTGGCTTCTCCATCTTCTGTATCGCTGTCGCCACCGCCAAGGATCTGCAGACGGTGCTGATCTGCCGGTTCTTTAGCGGCTTCTTTGGCGCCTGTCCGCTGGCCGTCGTCGCCGCCGTTTTCTCCGACATGTTTGGCAACCGGACGCGCGGCATCGCCATCACCATCTTCTCCATGGCCGTGTTCTCGGGCCCGCTGCTGGCACCCTTCATCGGCGGCTTCATTGCCACATCATATCTCGGCTGGCGCTGGACCCAGTACATTCCCGCCATCATGGGCTTCGTGTGCTTCGGCCTCATCGTGCTCTTCCAGGAGGAGACGTACCCGCCGGCCATCCTGGTGCAGAAGGCGTCGAACCTGCGCCGCGCCACGCTCAACTGGGGCATCCACGCGCGCCAGGACGAGATCGAGGTCGACCTGAAAGAGCTAATCACCAAGAACTTCTCGCGTCCGATGCGGCTGCTCTTCTTCGAGCCCATCGTCACGTCGCTGTCCGTCTACATGGCCTTTGTGTATGGCATCCTGTATCTCTTCCTGACCGCCTACCCGTTCGTCTTCCAAAAGGTCCACCACATGACGCCCGGTGTCGGCGGCCTGCCTTTCTTCGGCATGATCGTCGGCCAGATGCTGTCCGGCCTCAGCGTCCTCCTGCAGCAGCCGTGGTACAACCGCAAGCTGGCGGCCAACAACAACGTGCCCATTCCCGAGTGGCGTCTGCCGTCCGTCATTGCTGGCGGCGTCTCCTTCACCTGCGGTATCTTCTGGTTCGGCTGGTCGGGCTACAAGGAGAGCGTCCACTGGATCGTCCCCACGCTGTCCGGCCTCATGACCGGCTTCGGGCTCATGTCTATCTTCCTGCAGTCGCTCAACTACCTCGTCGACGCCTACCTCATGTTTGCCGCCTCGGCCATTGCCGGCAACACCTTTCTGCGGTCGCTCTGTGGTGCTTGCTTCCCCCTGTTCGCCACGTACATGTTCAACGGCATGGGCATCGAGTGGGCCAGCACGCTGCTGGGCTGTGTCGGCGGTGCACTGGTGCCCATCCCCGTCATCTTCTACATCTATGGCGAGAAGATCCGGGGCATGAGCAGCTATGCACCTGGCGGTCAGGCTGGCAAGGGTTCCGACGAGGATGAGCCGGAGCCGGTTGGTTCTAGCCGGGCCGTGGCCCACGGTGATATCGAGGCCGGAGCAGTCAATGGCAAGGAGGAGTAGGGTGCCGGTCAATCGACCTCGACAACCTTCCTCTCTTCCCACGCGCATTATACCCGCAAACACGCGCACACGCCACACGAACACACACACACACCTACCTAATCTCTCTCCATATCGCGTGTCTGTTTGCACAACATACCAACTCGTTCGGTTTACGTCGACGTGTTCTGATTGTCCTAATATTCGACGGCCTGGGTGGGATCTTGCATATAGAACGGAAAGGGACGGACCCTCGAAAGAAGCTGTGGCTGTCGCTAGACTCAGGACGAGGGAAGCGGTTTATCGCCTCACGTCTCTTTTTAATGCTGATGTTGACTCTGTTTTGCTTTTGGATACCAGCGAGCGTTTGCTTTCTCTCGACTAATGCGTTGTTTCACGAGAGGACTTTAGCATTACAAAATAGGGGAGAGGGTATTATGTAATGAATATTTATTGGAGAGAACATAGTTCCAAAATAAAAGTTAAAAGGCAAGTGTATGTTAGCTTAGTAAGCATAAACTGGCAGATCTGTTGACATTCAGTGGTGTTGGGGCTGGGGATAATTGATTCGCCTCTGCAGGTGCCGTCAGCCTGCTGGTTTGTAAGCCCACGATCTGGAAGTCTGCGTAGGCTTGATGCCTAGGCTCGGTGTGACCTCTTCTCAGCTTATCTGCAGCCGGTCTGCACTGCTCTTTTCTCCCTCTCTTCTGTCCTCCTGAGCGACAACGTCCTTTTTCTTTGCCATCCTCCTCCACACCTGCACCCCACCATGGCCGAGCTGGTACGAAAGACGAGCGAACTGCCGCAGTG
This sequence comes from Grosmannia huntii, assembly GCA_019925595.1. NCBI lineage: Eukaryota > Fungi > Ascomycota > Sordariomycetes > Ophiostomatales > Ophiostomataceae > Grosmannia > Grosmannia huntii. Next base: position 17,431 of record JADHKJ010000056.1, read on the forward strand.
GCTGCCGCCCTGGCGGCCCGACATCATTGCAGAACGGGCGCGGCGGGTGGCCTCTGGCGAGGCAGCCGGCGATGCCAAGGCCACGTATGCGGCTGGCTGCCACTGCGGCGCGATCGCCCTCGAGGTCACGCTGTCGCCGCCGCTGGAGCAGGGCCACATGGTCAACATTTGCAACTGCTCCGTCTGCTCCCGTCTGGGCTACCTGATGGTGTACCCGGAGCGCAGCCAGGTGCGCTGGCGTGGTGTCGGTCAACAAGGCAGCGGCAGTGACCTGGACAAATGCGGCGTCTACCACTTCAACACTGGCCGGGTCAACCATCTGTTCTGCCGCGACTGCGGAACCAGTTTGGGCCTCGACTTCCAGGGCCTGTTCCTGCCCGGTTACGAGGGCTACGGTCTCAATGTGCGTGTGCGGGCTGTTGTGTTTCGCTCAGGGCAGACGACTAACCCTCGACAGGTTCGCTCATTCCAGAACGTCGATCTCGGCAGCCTGACGTATGGCTTCAACGACGGGAAGAACAACGTGCCGCCGGCGGGCGATGCCTCGGGGGGAGCCAAGTGAATTTCAGGCGATGCAAGTGAATATCACGTGACACACGAGCAAATCCAATTGACCTCATCTTTTCTCCATCTGCACACCACTACTCGCCCTTTTGCCGGCGCGCATACAGCTGCTCAGCCGAGGTGATGCAGTGCATATTGGCGCCCAGCTTGTTCATGGTCTCGACCCACTCGTCATGCTCGTCGCTGTCAAACACGATGCCGCCGCCGGCCTGCAGATAGGCCACGCCATCGGCGAGAACCATTGTGCGCAGGGCGATGCAGGTGTCCATCTGGCCGTCGACGGGCGTGACCCCGTCGGCGGCCAGGCTGTTGTAGCCAAAGTATCCGACCGCACCCGCGTACACGCCGCGCTTCTCGCCCTCCAGCTCGCCAATGAGCTCCATAGCTCGCACCTTGGGCGCGCCCGAGACCGTGCCGGCCGGAAAGATGCTGCGGAAGGCGTCGAAGCGCGTGCAGCCCGGCCGCAGCACGCCCGACACCTGCGACACCAGGTGCTGCACGTGCGAGAACTTCTCCACTACCATCAGCCGGTCGACGCGCGTCTCGCGCGGATCGCAGACCCGCGTCACGTCGTTGCGGGCCAGGTCGCACAGCATCACGTGTTCAGCCCGGTCTTTGAGCGACTGCCGCAGCTCTTCCGCCAGTGCGGCGTCCTCTTCCGGCGTGCGGCCGCGCTTCACCGTGCCTGCGATCGGGTGTGTTACCACGCGCCCGTCCTCGGTCTTGACCAGCAGCTCTGGTGACGCTCCCACGATCTGAGGCCGTCCGCCGCAGTCCATGTAGAACAGGTACGGCGACGGGTTCACCGTCCGTAGGTGGCGGTACACGTTGAACGGGTGTAGGTCCGTCGGCCGTGCAAACCGCTGCGACGGCACCGCCTGGATGATGTCGCCCGCCTCAATGTGCTCCTTCAGCCGTGCCACGTGGCTCATGTAGCCCGCCTGGCCCACGTTGGACGTGTACTCACGCCCCAGCACCACCTCTTTCTGTTCTGGCAGCGGGATAGTCGGTCCGTTCAGCACGTCGATCAGTGCCCGGATCACTTCCGTCGCCCGTCGGTATTCGGCTGCCACCGCTGCTGCCTCGTATGTTCCCGTCGTGCTGTCCTGTGCTACCGCGTCCAGCTGCAGGTACGTGATCACCTTGATGATGCCGAAGAACCGGTCAAATGCCACGATCGTGTCGTAGAAACAGAACTGCGACTCGGGGATCTTGAGCACGTCCTTGAGCGGTCGTGCCGTCTTCGGTTCGAACTGAAACGGCTGTTAGCGATGCCCAACCTCTCACAACGCCACAACGCCCACACAACCTCCTACTCACATAGCGCACGCAGTCGTATGACACGTATCCCACCGCACCGCCCGCCAGCGGTGGCAGCTGCAGCCCTGGCACGTGGGCCACCACAAACCGCGACAGCTCGGCCTCCAGTCCCGGCAGCGGGTCGCATGCCTCGCCAAATCCCGGCCCTGTCTCCAGCACCTTGCGCGGCCCCGCAGCCAGGAAGCTGTACCGGCCTACCCGCTCCGTCGCCGCGCTCTCAAACAGGAACGAGTGCTTCGATCCGGAGTGTGCGGACACCTTGAGATACGCTACCGACGGCGTGATCAGGTCCGACGAGATCTGCCCGTACACCGGCACCAGGTTCGGCCGTCGGTATGTCGATTTGGGCCCCTTGGCTGCCTCTGCCTTGGCCGTTGTCGTCACATTTCCCAGCACTTCGCGCACCGTCTCGAGCGACGGCACGATGACATCCTTTTAGCCAACGTCCGTGTCAGCAAGCCGCAGAGTGGAAGTTGGGGAGGGGAGGGGCTCTCGGCAATCTTACAGGTCCTTCCATAGCAAATTAGACACTCTCGGATTGGGATGTAGCTGTGGAAGAGAGCGCTTCTCTGTCTGATGCTCGTCCACAGATGCTGCTGTTGGGTGACTCTTCGCAGTGATCAATGAGTCAGAACGACGCTGGAAACGTTCGCTGGCCGGGCTGCAGGCGGATGTCGTGCTTTCGTTCCGCACTTGGACTTCCTCAAATCAGACCTCTTTCGCTGTGTCCCTGCTGTGTGTCCTCTCTTTTGTTTCCAATGGCTTAGAGCCTTTCCTTCTTGTCCTCTTTGCGTCGTAATATGTGGTGACTTTTTTGTCTTCTGCCCCACCGCATTCGCCAGTTTTGCCATCCGTATTGGGACTAGCGCTGGTTAACTTCCTACGGCATATCGTCTTCCCCTACAGTAAATACTACAAAAAGCTTGCTGAGAATCACGCTACGTTTTCTTAATTTATTTTCTACATATGTATCCTGTCGTTTCAAATCAGTAATTTTGGAAACGCCTATTGCTTGAAATGCCCTATACTCGACAGCATGGATTGGTGGTTGGCCAACTCGGATGTCGTTCACTAAACCCGTATCCCAATCACTCCAACTCAATGGTACCTTTCAAAGGCATTAGCGACTAGACTCTTCAGGTGGATTGCAGATATCTATCTTACCAGGAGGCTTGCTCGTGATATCGTAGGTCACGCGAGCGACCCCGGGAACCTCGTTTATGATTCTCCGGGACACTTGTGTCAGGAACGAGAAATCGAACGGGTATGGCTCAGCCGTCATAAAGTTGGTGGACATGACAGCGCGAAGGATGATAATGTATCCTAGACAGAAAATTAGCAAACATAGTTCAAGTGGCTCGTGTGAACAGGCAGCATACCGTAGACGCGGGCGTCTCCCATGACTCCCACAGCTAAAACGCGGATCAACCATTAGCAACGTGTCGTCAAGTCTGAGATCGAATCATCGCTATCTCAGAGCTACACTCTTGTAGTACATACCTCTGTTGGAATCCAGGCCGGCATAGGCTTGGGCAATCTGAGACGAAAAGGTTAACCACAGTCAAACAGAAATGACGCAGAGGATGGCATTGGATCGCTCACCTTGTCGTAAATACCTGCTTCCTTGATCATGGAGATGAAGATATGGTCGGCCTTCCGAGCGATTTCAACGCGCTCGGGTGTGACCTCTCCGATGATTCTGATCGCGATACCCGGGCCCGGGAATGGGTGCCGCATGACCAGGTCAGCCGGAATTCCCAGCTTCCGGCCAAAAGCCCGGACCTCATCCTTGAACAGCTCTCTCAGGGGCTCAATCAACTTGAGGCCTTGCTGTTGTTGTCTAGATTAGTCACTGGTCACGGTCACGTGCAATCACTACTCTGGAAAGCTACTTACGCCGTTCATCATCCGAGCCGGAAGGCCGCCAACGTTGTGATGTGCTGTGTTCTAGTCAGTAACATTATCCTGTAAGAAGTGAACCCGGGTGTGCTCACTCTTCACCGTGTTGTTTGTGTTCAGGCTAAGAGATTCGATGACGTCAGGGTATAGAGTGCCCTGGACGAAAAACTCGACCTTGCCAGCATTGGCAGTGTGCTCAGCGGCCTTCTCGATCCGGATGGCCTCCTCCTCGAAAAGGTCGATAAAGGTGCCACCGATGATCTTCCGCTTCGTTTCGGGCTCCGTGACACCCTTGAGGCGACCAAGAAACAGGGCCGCACCGTCAATGATCGTCAGGTTGATGCCGAGATGTTCCTGAAGCGCCTTTTTCACATCTCTGCACTCGTTTAGACGCATGACGCCGTTGTCGACGAGAACGGCGTGGAATCGGTCGCCTAGTCCAAAGTTAGCCTACACTGTAGATTGCCCTGAGAGGCAGACACAACTGACCAATGGCCTCCTTCATTAGCCGAGCAACAACTGTACTGTCGACACCGCCCGAAACAGCTCCGATGACTTGAGCCTTGTCGCCGACGCGCTCGCGGATGCTGGCAATCGCATGCTCAATGAAGTCGCTCATGACCCAGTGCTGCTGGGCCTTGCAGATGCCGACGGCAAAGTTCTTCAGCAGATCTATACCGCGAGGGGTGTGCTCGACTTCAGGGTGAAACTGGATCCCTACAAGCGCCTCGAGTTAGATTGTCATCAATGGGCACGATATGCAAGACAGGCGCGCCAGGAAGCACCCACCATAGATCGGCTTCGTCTTGTGGACAATACCAGCATACTCGGAGTTCTGCGAGCTGGCAATCATGGCATAATTTTCCGGCAGCTTGACGAGCTTGTCATCGTGGCTCATGTAAACTGTCGACCCATCAGATTTGCGTTCCGCTACTTTATGAAGTCATGGCTTACCGTGCATAGACTCTCCCAGACCCTCGAAGAGCTTGTTCGAATGGTCGGGACCGTCGACTTTGAAAATGGTAAGATCCTGTTGGCAGTAGATTAGCACCACGAGCACCGCCTAGTCTCAATGAGGCACACGTACTGTATGTCCGTATTCCCGAGCCTTGCCAGGAGCGACAGAATCAGAGACTTCGCGCCAGGCAAGTTCCTGGCAACCATAGCAGATACCAAGAATGGGCACGCCCAGATCAAAGATGGCAGGATCGACGTCTATACCAAGTCAGTTCTTGGGCCCTTTAGTGTGTGGTGCAAGCAAACTTACGAGGCGCTCCCGCATCACTCACAGACGCGGGGCCTGGGCACTAGGTCAGAAAATCAGCCCCTCACGAATGCGAATTCATAGAGGCGCTCACTTCCGCTAAGGATGATTCCTTTGGGCTTCCAAGTCAGATCCTTGATCTTGGTGGTGCACGGCATGATCTCGCAGAACACATTGAGCGATCTAAGACCTCTGAGAATCAGATGCGAGGTCTGACTTCCAAAGTCCAAGAGCAGGATTGTCTAGATATTGAGTTAGATAGTGTTCGATGTGTCCGACTCACTGCGATGGCTATACTTACGTCGAAAATCTCATGAGGCGCCGCGGCCGCCCCAGTTTTGGCTGCCATTTCAGAGAATAAAAAACAAAAACTTCCTAGAGCTAGAAATGAGAGACTTGAGGTCGCCAAGTCTCAGGAGTTAAAGAGGCGTGCGTGGTGCTGAATCTACTGGATCGGGACCCTTCTTGACAGAATCCTGGTCGCGAAATCTTTGCCACCAAATCTGGTGCGAAATACGGAGATCCCTACCAATTTTTTTGGATAGTCTCACCGCTTTAGATAAAGCTGGCAGTATACGGAGTACTACTACAGGAAAAAAACTACACGAGTACTCCGTACTGAATAACACAACCAACGCTATAGTGTGAATGCTATCGAAGACTTAGGTGCTTGTGCTAATTTACGGAGTTACAGCGGCAAAAACAGGATCTGGGCTGTAGGTCGGGAAAGCGGTGAGAGCAGAATTTGTACGGCACGTGATTTGGTTTCAAACACTCTACATCAAAGCATCTAGTTCCGAAAAGTTGAGGTAACGAACATTATATGCGCGTGATATACGGAGTATACATCTTCTAATTTAGTTGTTGAGAGCTTCACCGGGTGTAATTCTAGGATATCTCTCTATCTTTGACGGCCAGTGGAGTATAAATACGTCAAGCGGTAGCATACTATATAGTAAATGTCACTGTATTTTCCTACCTCGTCTTAATCTTGCTGTAGTTACAAGAGAAAAGGTTCACTTTTCTTTGTGGGGAAAAGAAAATTACAATCTACAGAAAAAATGAATTTCCCGGTTAAACATGCACAAAAAAACGTACAGCAGCGGGTATTCGCTGGTCGTCACCGACCCAACTACTAATCCGCCGATTACTGGTTTAACTAGGGGAGAGCGGACGGGATCCCGTGCTTTCCAGTATCTATGGCCGTACGTGAAGGATTAGATGTGTGAGAGACTTATATGTTCTGCGTGAGAGCTGTAAACGCTGAGGACTCCTCAGTAGTATGTAAGATACCGCACCATTAGTACGATGAAACAGCGCCTCATTGAGCAGAAAATGTGATGTCGGATCATATCTCTATACATGACAAGAATACGAGAGTGTATGTAGCCTCCGTTGTAAGTCCAACTTCGTTTGAGCCCAAAGTGGCCACGAAAATATACCAGAGCCTTTGTGAGTGGGGTCAATGCCAAATACCGGAGGTGTTGCCACCTTCTTAGCGCTGCTGCAACATCCGGATAACCTTGTTGAACTCTGCACTGGCCCTTGGCACCGGCCAGCTTAGATCCTATAGGGGATTTGTATTCTTGCCAGACCCGATCACATGCATACTATCCTGCTTATCTAAAGTCCAGCCTCGCACTCGCTCAAGAAGCCGCTTTTGGGAGGGTTTTTGTATCTTACATAGTATATTTTCAAAGTGCAAATGACGGACCGGACCGTGCCGTCATATACAGACCAAAGCATTAACTTGTTTACTTTGGCCCACAAGTTGTGTTGCCAACATATCACCTTAGCTAGACAGTAGCCACACAGAGACAGAATACAACTACTCCGTACTCAAACAGGTAATAATTCACTTAGCCGCAGGAATTAGGCCTTGACTAGCGTAGGATAACAATGTGCTTTCTTCGCACCCTCCAAAAACGGCCACACCTTTTGGTCGAGGGTCTGGATGAGACCCGAGGGCCGAGATGACTGCATAATTGCCGCCTCTGTAGTTCATGCACTGAAGGGATTGGTTGGACTCGTCAGCGACTGGATTGATAAGAAGTATTGTGTACTCCCGGTGCCGAGGAAGCGGCATAGGAGGGATTTCAAGTGAGCTAGACTGCAGAGACCGGATGCCAAAAGTTATGTCTCGAAGACGGGTCTTTTATGTGCTGTAACGTTACAACTGAATGGATACAATACCGTCGGGCTCCTGGATCTATATCACGGCAGGCTTGAGTGTTTACTGTTCCGCTCCTATTAGTCTCGGATCTCTTCGTCTCCGCCAGTTTACATTGAAAGTTGCATATACTGAACGATCATAAGCCACCCACCCACCCACACACACATTTTTGCACATCCAAGTGGCGCAAGGCGGGAAGCTATCGCCTGGCCATCTTTTGATGCTACTACATGACCATGTATTACGGCATATTACTATGGATTTTCATTGGTCTTGTGTCCCGTCAAGCACCTCTGCTCTTTGATTCGTCGTCTGTCCGACTGATATGGTATGAAAAGCGATTACGTCTCCTTTCCAGTCCCGGGCCGAGGCTTTCTCTCTATAGAATGGCCTCGATGACTAGGCGGGGTATAAAGAGGAGGACGTCGTTCGGTATTGCAGGTTGCAAGTGGCCAAAAAAAACAAGCATCCAGGAAAATGTCACCAGGCTATAGCACCTTGGCTACTGCCGGAACGGCTGTGGGAGTAGTACGTGCTTTTCTTCTCCCTTCTCTTCTCCCTTCTCCCCTGCTGACTGTCAGGCCCTTCTTCTCGCACTCGCCCGGATCGTCTACAACCTCTTACTCCATCCGCTGCGTACGTATCCCGGACCCCTGGTGAACCGGGCCAGCTATCTGGGCTATGTCTATGCCCTCATGTGTGGCGATCTGGCACAAAAGGTGCTTGCATGGCACGAACAGTATGGCCCCGTGATACGCATCATGCCGGGCCAGCTGTCCTTTGTCCAGGCCGCGGCCTGGAAGGACATCTACGGCCACCGCACAGGCACCGAAGAGCTGTCCAAGCTGCAGAGCTTCTACAAGGCCGTCGGTGGCCATTCGATCCTCAGCGAGCCGCTGCGCGCGCGTCACAGCCTCCTGCGCAAGGGCCTCTCGCACGGCTTCAGCGACCGGGCCATGCGTGACCAGGAGCCGCTCATCGCGGGTCACGTCGACCTGTTGATCCGACGCCTGCACGAGCACCCGTCGCCCGAGGCCGTCGACATGCGGGCCTGGTACAACTGGACGACGTTTGACATTATCGGCGACCTGGCCTTGGGCGAAGCCTTTGGCTGTCTGGACCAGGTGCACTACCATCCGTGGGTGGATGCGATCGCCAACAAAGTGTCGACGATGGGTCTCTTCATCACGGCCACACTGCTCCATCTCCGCCGGCCGCTGACGCTGGTGTCCGGCCTGCTCTTCCCGGGCCGCGAGGAAGTCGAGAGCCTGGCGTTGCAAAAGGTTGAGAAGCGGCTGGCCCTCGGGCTCGAGCGCCCCGATTTTCTCGAGGGCCTGATCCACCAGCGGAAGGAGGACAAGGCAGTACGTACAACGACACAGGACGGACCATGCCTGTTACTGACTCTCAAAGACGTTGGGCATCACTGAGATCGCATACAACGCCGAATTCCTCGTGTTCGCCGGCTCCGAGACCACGGCCACCCTCCTCACCGGCCTCACCTTTTTGCTGCTTCAGCACCGCGCCGTCCTGGACCGGCTGACGGCCGAGGTGCGCTCCAGTTTTGCCTCTGACAGCGAAATCACGCTCTTCTCGGTCAACAAGCTGCCGTACATGCTCGCCTGCATCGACGAAGGCCTTCGAATGTATCCGCCCGTCCCCATCGGCATGCCGCGCGTTGTCCCCGCGGCCGGCACCACCATTGCCGACAACTTCATCCCCGGCGGTGTACGTAAGCCAGAGCCAAATGTGTTTGCATCTGTCCATGCTGACAATCCCCAGACCGTCGTTGCCTGCAACCAGTGGGCCATGGATCACTATAGTAAAAACTGGGTCGGCCCGTACGACTTTACGCCAGAGCGCTTCCTCGACGGCAGCAAGAATGCCGGCGACTGTATCGAGGCCCTGCAGCCATTTTCGATGGGTCCGCGGAACTGTATTGGCCGCAAGTCAGTTTCCGTTCCTCTCCTCTGATGCTATTATTCCCCGACTCCGAACAGCCGCTGACCTGACAGCCTTGCCTACGCGGAGATGCGCCTAATTCTCGCTCGCATCATCTACAACTTTGACATGCAGATTGCCAACCCGACCCTACAATGGATAGACAAACAAAAGAGTTACATTCTCTGGGACAAGCCGGAGCTTAGCGTCTACCTGGAGCCAGTCCGCAAGAAGTAGTGCTGGGCAGACTTCTGCTGTTACCGTTGATCATGAGTATGTAAGGTGATGAGAGTTGGTGGAATTCAAGGAGGAGGATGAAATGGGGATGTTGTTTTTGCAGCTCGATACTCAGTAGGATGTCTTTCTTTGGCTATGGACCGGTCGTTTTTATCTATTTATGCCGCCTGTTTAAGAGCCGTAGTTTCTTAAGTATCTTCTGTTTATGTAGCTCTGTAGCTCGGTCGAACTTTCAAAGCGGCCACGTGATGCCTTTTTCTTTTCCTCCTTTTTCTCAGTATAAGTGGGTCCTGTCTGCCACCACCAAAGCCCCTCAAAGCACGTGACGGATTAGGGTTCCTCACACAGAAGGTTTCGTTAGCCAAAACTTATCTGGTGGATTTTTTATTTCCAACTTTTTTTCTCACCATCCTCTCGACAAGAGCAATTCGACAACCTCAACCAACCCGTTGTCCCATCACCGCCAAAATGTGAGCCGCCTCCAGCCATGCGGGAGAGAGCCGGCTTCTCCTGCATGGCATCACGTCTTCGACCGTCCTGTCCGGGTGTACTGACAGAAATCGCACAGGTCTCACCGGAAGTACGAGGCGCCTCGCCACGGTTCGCTCGCTTACCTTCCCCGGTACGATTCTCTCCAAAAGACATCTCTACGCCATTGCTTCGAAGAGCGAGGTCCACTGACAATTGTTATAGGAAGCGGAGTGCCAGCCACCGCGGTCGGGTCAAGTCGTAAGTCCAGACAAGCCTCTTGACGCACAAAAAGAGCGAAAAAGAATCTGATCGTTTTTTTCCCACCACACAGATTCCCCAAGGATGACCCGAAGAAGCCGGTCCACCTGACGGCCACGCTCGGCTACAAGGCCGGCATGACGACGATTGTCCGCGACCTCGACCGTCCAGGTGCCAAGTCGCACAAGAAGGAGGTGGTGGAGGCTGTGACCATCGTGGATACCCCGCCTGTGCGTACGACGCAGCCCGCTTGGCTTTCTGCTTGCCAATGGCTAACATCTTTCTTTCTAGATGATCGTCGTGGGCCTTGTCGGCTACATCGAGACGCCGCGTGGCCTGCGCTCGCTCACGACTGTGTGGGCTGAGCACCTGGGTGACGAGCTCAAGCGCCGGTTCTACAAGAACTGGTACAAGAGCAAGAAGAAGGCCTTTACCAAGTACGCCAAGAAGCACTCGGAGAGCAAGGGCGTGTCGATCACGCGCGAAGTCGAGCGGATCAAGAAGTACTGCACGGTCGTGCGCGTGCTGGCACACACCCAGATCCGCAAGACGCCGCTCAAGCAGAAGAAGGCGCACCTGATGGAGATCCAGATCAACGGCGGCTCCACGGCCGACAAGGTCGAGTTCGGCCAGGGCCTGTTCGAGAAGCCCTTCTCGGTCGACAGCGTCTTCGAACAGGACGAGGTCATCGACGTCATCGCCGTCACCAAGGGCCACGGCTTCGAGGGTGTCACCGCCCGTTGGGGCACCAAGAAGCTGCCGCGCAAGACCCACAAGGGTCTGCGCAAGGTCGCCTGTATCGGTGCCTGGCATCCGGCCCACGTGCAGTGGACTGTTGCCCGTGCCGGTCAGCGCGGTTACCACCACCGGACGTCGGTCAACCACAAGGTCTACCGCATTGGCAAGGCCGGTGCCGACGACAACGCGTCGACCGACCTCGACGTCACCAAGAAGACCATCACTCCGTATGTGCCCGTCTGCTTTTGCCCTGTGCCCGAAGAGTGGTTTGCTAACATCCGTCCAGCCTCGGTGGCTTCGTCCGCTATGGCGAGATCAACAACGACTTTGTCATGGTCAAGGGCTCCATCCCGGGTACCAAGAAGCGCGTCGTCACCCTGCGCAAGTCGCTCTTCACGCACACGTCGAGAAAGGCCCTCGAGAAGGTTACGCTCAAGTGGATCGACACCTCGTCCGAGTTCGGTCACGGTGCCTTCCAGACAAAACAGGAGAAGACCCAGTTCCAGGGCACGCTCAAGAAGGACCTCGAGACCAGCGCATAAGCGGCTGCTGGTGTCGACGTGGACGAGTAGTGTTAGAATGGAAAGAAAGAAAACCCCCAGCGAAAACCAAGACCGAGAGACTTTTGTGGGGACGATGTGTGGAAAATGGGATGGACGGCCTTTCTCTTTTGCGTGTTGTTTGTTTGCAGGCTGGAACAATCGGGTCCGTTCCAGAGGTGTCTATGGGACTGTCTCTTTCGGATGAGCCTAAAATCCCAATATCCATAATGAAAAAAAAGTGAAAAATACTCTTCGCTATGCAGTGTGTGAGAGGCGATGCGGGGGTTTCCGCTTACGAACGCTGGCAGTCAGTGGCAACTGCCAAAAACCACAGCGGCTGTATCAGCTGTTGCGTCATTGCCCCACCTGTTGGCCTGTGGGCCTTGTAGAAGCCTTTTTGGTCATCTCCTTCTTTCTCTGCATCGTCACCATCTGCGACCCTGGCGACGATTGTCTCTTCCAGACGTCTCACGCCCGCCTTTCTGCCATACGCTCTCCGCCTCTAGCGCTGGCTTCCTCTCTGGCTGCCAGCAGCGCCGCACGACGGTTCATCAGCACTCGCCCGCACAGCAAAGTCTTCTCGTCGCTGCTGTCGACGACCATCGGGAGTTGTTCCAGGAGCTGCCCCAGAAGTCGCGCGACTACAGAGATCCGTGCTGCACCACCACAGCTGCAGCGACGTCCCCTGTCGACCACTCTGCCAACCATGGCCGCCTCCGACGACGCGTACGCGGCCTTTTTGAACAAGGCCAACCAGGATCCCAGCGGCGGCTACGCCTCGACGTCTTCGTCCGCCCCATCGGCTGCCGCGGATGCGGCTACCAAACATGCGCCCGCCGCCCTCGTCGCTGCCGTCCAGGACGCCTTTTACACGAGCGACAGCGACGAGCCCTTTGCGGCAGTCGCTCTGCCCTACGCGAGCAACACGCTCCCCGATGAAGGTGCGCCCTTTCTATTGTTTCCTTTTCCCCCTCTCCTCGTCCCTGCTAATAGCACAGACACGTTTGTCAGCCTCGCCCTGGGCTCAAGCCCCGTCGCGCAGGTGACCATCATGGACCCCTTTGAGTGGGACCCCAAGGGCCGCTACAAGGAGCTGCTCGACGCCGTGCGCGAGGCCGGACACGGCAACGATGTGCGCGTCTATCGGGTTCAGCTGAAGGACGCCTCGCGGGTCGAGTACTGGCTGGTGACCGTCGATGAGGCCGATGAAGGCAAGGGCGCAAAGGGGACTAAAAAGGCCGCCGCCCAGGGCTCACAGCTGGTCGGCGTCAAGGCCCTGTCGATAGAGAGCTGAAAGGGGGATGGCAGCAGACGGTCGGTCACAATGCAGGTCTGCAAGAACATCCACGCGAGTATGTGATACTATGCTCCGAGAAGCCCCCGATTTGCTTCGTCGGGCTTGCTTAGGAAGGAATACAAATTCAAGTAAATGGTATCCCCGACGTGGATAGAGACTCCAACGTAGGCAAATACGAGTGCACTGCTGTTGTGCGTCACGTGAAATCCAAGCTCTGTACGGCGTCTACAAGAGGCATGAGGGCTCCAAATGGTCTATCATGCAAACAATCATCACATTATGCGGTCAGTCTCATTCGAAATACAGATCTGGATTGGTCAATAGAATCAAACGACTACCCTAGTCTCCTCGCTTGGTCTGTCGATCTACTTTTTCGGGCGACTGCTCCAGTCCCGCTGCAGTAAACGTTGTGGCAAGCCGGGGATAAAACCACAAGGCCTCCCAGTCCACCCCGTCGCCCTTTCACCACTCTCCTCGTTCCGAGAGCCGCTCCAATGTATACACAGAAGTATTCACACAGCCCAACCTTTCCCCAAAAGCAAAAGCAAGACTGATAACGAGACAAAGAACACCATAGGAGATCAAACATTTCATAAAAGAACAACAACAAAGGGGAAATAAAACGATAAAAGCTGCGCGAGCAGGCACCAGACGTTGTAAATGCCCTTCCCAGACCCAGCTAATCCAGAGTGGACTGTTCCAGAGTCGCGAGAGCAGACATGACAAAACAAGCGAAGCCGCCAAGCCGCGTAGCAGCAACGAAGGAAGAAGAGTGAAACAAAATATGCTCAAGAAACAAAGCTCGAACACAGCATAAAAGAAAGTCGACGGCAGAATTACACTGCTTCAGACTTTGTGATTATACCATTGACGCCAGCACTAGCAGATGTGCTCGTCTTGATTTCACCCGACACAGATGCAGGACCGGCAGAGTTTGGCCCAGCCGCGCTGGTGGCAGCCCCTGCCTTCTTGTCATCCTCGCCACTGTCATCGTAGTCCTCGTCCACATCGACCTTCCGCGCAGCCCGCTCAGGCTCGCTGATAGGAGGAGGCGGCGGCGGCGGCGGGTGATCCAGCCGCTGCTTGCGCTCCTCCTGTGGGTAGTCCTTGGGATCGGGGCCCGACAAGGGACCATCGTGCATGTGAGAAGGACCCGACTGCAGAGGCGGTAGGTGGCTGGACACGGAATGCGCAGGCTGATGATGGGCAGCCTCAGATGGGTGGTAGCCATCGTTTGCGTGACGTTGCTGGTCATCCGGGCGGCGGAGATCGTCCAGGCGGCGCTGTTCTTCTGCCCGACGCTGATCATCAAAGCGCCTAGCCTCAGACGAGTTGCGGCGATACGGCTCGTGAGGAGGCGTTGACGGCCGGCGGTGGTGAATGTCTTCCAGGCGCGCACGAGCCTCTTCCGAAGCAGGCTTCTTGGCAGCTGTGTCGTCTTCCCACTCCCGCATTCTCTTGGGACCGACCGACGGCGGACGATCATCCCGGTGCATGCTGCCCTCAGACGGCATTGACGACTGAGGCGGAGGCGGCGGTGGCGGTGGGCCCGACTCAATGGGGCCTGACACGTTCTGGTCCGGGTGTGCATATGGCGGCTGATGCTGCGGGTACGCCGTTTTGGGCGACGGCATGCGCGTGTCATGCACAGGAGGACGCGGGTCGGCGCGCGGGCTGGGAGGACGATATCCACGGGGGCTCACGACTGCCGGCGGTGGCGGTGGCCCGTTGACCCCGTTGTTGGGAGGAAGAGACGACGGCGCACTCCCCATGTAGCCGCTGTTCTGCACGCGTGGCTGCGGCGGTGGCTGTTGCTGCAACTGCTGCGGCGGCGGTGGGCCGTAGTGTGACGATAGAGGCGGAGAGCGTCGTTGAGGACCCCCCGGACCCGAAGATCCCAGAGGGCCAGGACCGTTGACTCCGTTCGGTCCCGGACGACCCTGTTCTGGGTACGGGCGCAGTTGTGGATCGGCGCGCGGACTTGGCGGCCTCACAGCCGGAGGAGCCTGGCCTCTGTACGGCTCGCGCTGGTCAAACGGGTTGGGCGGCTGAGGGGGAGGGTTAATCTCCGACAGACGGCCCCATCCGTTAGATCCAGGGCCTGGCGGCGGAGGAGGGCCATTCATGGGTGCTGACTGCTGGGGAGCCGAGCCAGCCCACTGAGGACCCGGAGGTCCAACCGGGTTTGTCTGATATGCATGGGGGTGGACATCCGTAGGCATCGGCGCGCTCCCAACTCCGTTGTTCGATCCATTGCGAAGCAGCTGCAATCTGGCCTTGATGTGCGGGTTGTTGGGATCCAGCTCTGCAGCTCTTTGGTAGGCATCGAGCGCGTCGCTGATTTGGTTGTTGCAGGACTCGTACTAGCGTCAAGTCAGTATATTGCCGTCGTATGTATGCGTCTGCCAAGCGGAATAGGAAGTCTTACCAGAGTACCGAGATCATACCACACCTCCGATATGAACGGGTTCAGGCGAATGGCCCGCGAGTACGCGTCCAGCGCATCCCGGTACTGGTTAATCTGGTAGTAGAGAACACCAATCGAGCACCAGAAAGTAGGGTTGCGGCCCTCGCGGTAAACAGCCTGCTGATACGCCTCGTATGCCTTGGGATACTTTTGCTGAGACATGTAGCAGCGACCAAGCAGATACCAGCTTTGCGCGTCATTGTTATCTGTACAATGGCGTTGTTAGTGCCGGGATGTTCCGAAAGTGCATACTGGCGTATGAACTCACCGGCCGCGACAGATTTCTCGAGATATTCGATAGCCCGGTCCTGACTTGAGAAGCTGCTGCTCTGGTTGTGATACAGCCAGCCGAGCTGCTGAAGGACTTTCGCGTGGTTGGGGTCACGCTCGAGCACGCGTTGGTACGCAGACTTAGCGTTGTCGAACTACAAGAGGTGGTCAGCACAAGAAGCTGTGAAAAGTCTCATATTCTCATTGCAAATGCTTACGTCTTTCTGCTGCTCGTACACGTGGCCGATCTGAAACCAGATGTCTTCCTCGGTAAGAGGAGGAGGGGGCGAGTTGACGATGTATTTAAAGCACTGCGAAAGGTATTAGCACATCGGTATGCGCTTGAGAGGGTGTCGCAGCTGTAGAAGCTGATAAATGCATACCTCCAGGCTTTGGTTGTATTTCTGTTGTTGCTTGTAAATTATACCCAAACGGAAGTATATTTCATTTGCCTTCTCAAAGTCGGGCTGCATGGACATGACTTGGGAAAAGGCCTCCTCGGCATGGTCAAGAGAACCATACCGGTCATACAAGATGCCAATACCATACCAAAGCTTTGGTTCCTACGGGGCCATATTGTAAGTAACGCGCGATGATAGAACAAAAAATGACGCCCAGGACGCGGGAACGCGAAAGGCAGAACACCCACCTTTGGATTTCTTAGGTTCACCAGGGCAGACTGGTACGCTGCGTAGGCTTGTTGAAGATCATCCATCATCAAGTAGCAGTGGCCAAGACTACCCCAGACCTCGCCATTGTTCTGATCCAGCTTCAAAATGGCTTGTAGGTACTCGATGGCCTTTGGGAAGTCCTCGCGTGTTCGGAGAATGAGGCTGATGGCGTTCATAGCAGGAATAGACTGGGTGTTGGCGCGGAGGGCAAATTCGTAGGCGCCCATAGCCTCCTCCGGGTTGCCCAGGAGCTCAGCAAAGCTGCCTGTGGTCATGGTCAGCAAACAGTCGCAACAAGACATACCCGTCACAAGAAACACGTACCAATTTGCATCCAGACAGCCTCGTTCATGGCCGTGATCTGGCGCGATGGGGCAGCAGTAGCATAGCTTGAAGCAGGAGGCGGCGGGGGTGCAGGACCCGGAGGACCGTGATGCATATGCATCGGCATGGTGGGCGACGGGTGATGCTGAGCCATAACGTCGACAGGATATGTCGGCCACCAGCCGGCAGGCGCAAAGGGCTCAAGAAAAGAGGGACTGGACGATGGCCAGGAAGGCCTGTGCTCGCTTGCGCAAGTGCACTTCGAGATGGCCCGATCTCCCTAAGCTATGAGGCGACGCGTGACAAAGCGAGTCGAGTCGAATCCAGGAAGCGGTAGAGATGGATTCGTCTATGGAAAATGCCTGGCAACGGGAAGCGCAAGGCAGGAAGAGGGGAGCAGTAAAATAAAAAGAGGGGGGGCAACGAAGAGAAGTAGCAAAGATGCCGATGATAAACAGCTGATGAGAAGCTGATGGTGTCAAGTAGAGGTAAAAGAAATGAAGCGAAAAGGAGGATGGGAGAAAAGCAGATTGCGAGGAAGAGTTGGAAAGGGGAAGAAAAGGCGAGCCACGGGAAGCTTATGGGGGGGAGAAGATAGCGCGGGTGGACAGCCAGACTAGTTCGAGTACGTCGTACGTGTCATAGAGAAGGGAAAAGGGAGGGATTGCTTTTTTTTTCGCCCGGCGGGAAACAAGAGGAGGAGAAGGATGGTGTAGTAAGAAGGGATGGCAGTTTGGATAGGGAGGGGAAGAGAGAGGAAACGAGGAACCGAAGAAGGACGAGAGCCGGTGGCGGGTAAGGGCAGGAAGAGTAGGAGCAGGAAGAAAGGTTCGTTCTTTCCTCCTTGTCTGGGCTTTGGGGTTGCTTTGGCTGCGGCGCGTAACTCCCCTTACCCACGAGGCCTTTTTTATTTTATCTGTTTTTATTATATTTTAGCGTGGTTTGGATTATTTTATTTTTCGCTGGCCCGTCGTTGACGCTTCTCAGGGCTTTTTTCCTTTGGATGGTGTGGGTGGAGTGGATCTAACCTTGGGTCCCAAGGCAGCTACTCCCCGCCCCGGTCGCTCCAGAGTTGCGGGAACCACACTGGTTACGGCGTCTACTTACGAGTACCTCCTACGACGACGGGCTGTGCGGCGCAGCCGACAGACAACCACAATCGTCGCAATTGTCATCCTTGTGGGCGACACTGTGGCCCGTGCATGCCGGTCCAGGGGGTGCGCTGATTGGAGCAGCGCTTGTATGTTTTATCGTTTTTTTTAATCGTTTTTTTCGTTTTTTGGGGTGGCGTCGCTCTCAGCAAACGAGTCGTTTGTGACTGATGTCGCTCTTCTCGGGCGTCCAGGCCCGACCCAACAAGCTTCTTGGCCTTGGCTTGCCAGTGCCACCTTGACCAATTTGCGCGTTGCTCGCATAATTCTCGAGGGGGCCACAGTGCGAGCACCTGTTTCATCCCATCTCCAGTGGTTCTGAATGGTACGAGCACACGTGGACGGCCATCAGAGAAAAGGCATTGGCATACGGGCTGTCGCCATGGCGCGGATACTGCTTGCCACGAGGTATCGAGATTCCAATCCCATCCACGGGCAGTACGGAGTACGGAGTACGAGAACTCGCAGTCACGCCCCTTCAGGCCGATGCCTTCACGCACAGGGGAACCACCCCTACTGTGCAGGAAAAGATGGGACTGCAGCGTTGTACCCCGAAGTATCCCCAGTATGCCCTGCTAGTCGCTGAAACTTGCAGCAATTTAGGGTCATTGTCGTATCGAAGAGAGACACCCTTCTAACCGCCACACCCCCGTCTTCCACTCTCTTCCGTTCCTACATTATATCATACGGTCCACCCCCCTCAGACTTCATTATCCTAGCACCCCACCCTCCACAAGTAAGGAAAGTGCGAACGTCTTCCGCCCCACACCTATGTTCCTCTCTGCTGTTTTCCGAGGATGGGTACGCACGACACGCCATTACATGACCTTGCAGCTTTGCTGCCCCAAAGTGGCGACTGGGTACACAACTGTCAATCATCGACACCAGTGCAGTAGCAGCGGGGAGGGACAGCTAGACCATGCACGCTGGCGCACTCAATCAACCCGGAGAGGAGTACGAAGGGCTCGTGACTCGGGGACCCTTCGGGCAGGAGCGAACGAAAGAAATCGAATCATAGCAATAAGAGGGAAAGGGGAGAACAGACTATCGGTATCAATTCCTCGTTGGTGCTGGCGATTCTTTTCAGCTGTTTTATCTCAGAACTTAGGCCCAACTGCCCTCCTCAGTCAATCTAGTGCGTCACAGGCTGTTGGTTTATTAGCTCGCAACCCGGCTGGCTTGACGTCGGGTAGCGCACGCGCTGTGTCATAATAGTGCACAGTACTTTGTATGTTGCCAACATACTCTGTATATCACAGATCAAAGCTGCCGAGTCCACATCTGCCTACCGAGTACGAGAGACTCAGTAATTTGCCGAGAATGACAGAATGGTAGACGCACGGTCTTATGTTATAGTATTCATCTTAAACATACGACACGCGAGGCTAGACCCCTTGCAACTAAAAAAGGTTGATCGTAACGTCGTAAGCATACATGCAGAGTAGATGGGAGGCGGCTAGGCACAGGCAAAGGTTACCACGACATATCCACAGGCTCTTAGGGCCCGACGAGTACATCTGTCTGTGTGTAGTGCTGTTCGGAGTAGGAATGTAATATGCCCATTTGGGAAGTGTACAGGCGAATGCGTGTCGGTGTTAGCTGTCGCCTCCAGAAGAGGATGCCCAGTACGCCAAGATCCTACGACGTAGAGAAGCACCTCCTGAAGCAGACGCGCAGTCGCGCTTTCATGCCGCTGACCACACCATCTTGTCGGTATCACATCTCTGTTATCGTCATATGAGCGGAAAGACGAGAGGGGGGAGAGGGGGGCAAGAACGGGAGAGCTTGCACGACGTCATGCAATCACAACATACAGATGTGCGCTCGCATGCAGTGTCCGGAGAAACGATGGTGATGCCGTGCTCTGTCATACCGAGAAGAATATGCGAAAGGTACACGCCACTACGCCTGATATGTTTTATCAGCGGTCGCTTGCCCACTTCCTCACATATAATTACATTTACGTCTCCGACATCTCACAAAGCCTACAAGTAGTTCTCAATCGTACAACCTGTAAAGGAGCCACCAAAAGAGGGGGAGTCGGTATAGTATCTGACAACCCCTCTATTTCTTTTTGATCTCTGGTTCTTATCTCACGATCTGCTTCTGAAAGATAATGATTACCTAATCATCCGACTGCTACGGTAGGCAAAAAAACAGAATCGTAATCGCAGGATAGGATAGACGGGTACAGCGTCATAGGTCCAATTAAGTAAATCGCTTGTACGAGTACGGTTCCAGTCAGAAAAGGCCGTGATATTAAGCCTCTCCCTCTTCCTTTTTCAGAACTAGTTAGGTGCGGTTGGAATGGTCGTGTTTTGTTTTGTGACATCCGCCGCCGCTTACGTTAGGGCACAAGGGTTGGCGGTGGGGATGGGGGAAATGCTGTCGGAAAGAGAAAAAAAAGGAAGAAAGCGTTGACTAGGGAATGTTTAAAACCCCACCTCGGCCTCTCCCTCGCCACGACTACAGGTACTCCGTAGGGAAAGCGAAAAATGATAAATATACATAATTGAATATAATAAAAAGCCTCAAAGCGGCTAGTCAAATCGATGCAGCCGGCAGACTGAATCGCACGCAAGACGCAAGACAAGGGAAACGAAAAGAAATAAAGAGGGACTACCCGCCTAAGCCTGTCTGGGACAAAGCTATTTCCGCCACCAGACTAGGCTTTTTTTGTACGGGCCACGTGCCGCTTGTTGAACAGTATTTTCCCTGCCAGCACCTACGATGTACAGGGGCTGAGCTGAGTCTGTTCAGGGGTCGACTGGAAAGACTGCCGAAGCGTTCCTCCACGAAAAGTCGGCCGACGGCCATACATAATAAATTGAAACGGGAGCGGTGGAAATGCATGCGGGTTGTGTCTGCACAAGGCTAAAGAGTAGAGGCATCATGACCGCTCGCTTATCGTCAGAGGCGGTATGTAGCAAATGTTCCGCTGTTGGTTTCTGTGCAGGGCCCGTGCTAAGCTGCGCCATGCATTGGGGGGGCCGAGGGCTGTGAAAGGCGTCCTAGGAGCGAAATAGCACATGTTTGCCAGCGACATAATAGGCTGGCCATGTGAGATCCGCGCTGACGGGCGGACGATCCGACTTGCTCAGCCGTCGGTCCAAAGAGCCAAAACGAGAAAGGGCAGGGAGAAGGGAAAAGGTACGGAGTACGAGGACATTCGGCGATATTGGTTGTTATTCCGTACTGTTGCGATAAGTAAGCAGGTAGTGTATACATTCGGGGCTCACGAAGTACGAGGCTCAAAGAGACAGAGAGTCCATAGTACATCGTATCTTCCTATCTCTAACATCGCAAATCCAGTTGTTGTCAGGCATAACTGCACGAATACTCCGTAAATATTCAGTATTTGGTAAGATAATGTTAGTGCGCAGTTACATCTCGGTACATACCCATGCGAGCCTCCATACTAAGGTAAGATACGTAGCAACTCTTGCCTATATGTGGAAGGTAAGACGGTGTTGATAATATAAAACGGTTTCGTATTTTTGAGGCTCATTTTCGGATACGGAGCACGAAGCCCCCTTCAGCACCAAGCGCCTCGCCGAACAGTGTTATGAGCACACGCGCGTACCGTCCTCGTAATACCGTTATTCTGTCCGCCGCGCTTTGACTAATATGTGGAGGGGAAACGGGCGTGCGGATCCGGAAAGGGGTTGGGCCCCCAGCAAGCGTTTTGGCGTCTGACCGAGTGTGTTGGTGAATTGCGCATATCTCTTACCATTGTCTGAAAGCGGGTCCTTTTCCCGCACGTCCACACCTCCAACCCCGGTAAAGAACGCCAACGCACAAGAGGCAGTGCCAAGAGGAGTGGGTCCGCAGAAGAGGAAAAAAAGGACGGCAGACCCCTAGTGTGTCCCCGGGGCCCACATTCTATCGCGTGCATATGCAGCAAAGGCGATTTGGTTGGTGTTTCGCTCTTCCCTGAGCGATGCTCCGTACACTGCTGACTTTGCAGAGCGGTAACAGAGATTAGTCATCACTCTCACCGTCGATCCCTGCAACGGCCGCCTAATACGGAGCAGAGCCCGCCTTTTTGCCTTGCAGCCACGAGTGCGTGAGATAATACGTAGCAATTGCCCCTGCAGTCTGGCATGTTGTTGTGAGAAATTTGTGCATTCGAGCCACCCGCATTTGCATCCATCGCCATCCGCCACCGCCATTCTGTGCCGCTTGCTGTGTTGCGTTGTTGTTGTTGTCAGATGCCTTTCTCTATCAGAAGAGCGGCTGCTGATCACACCATCGTACCTGGATGGGGCAAAATAGCGTGTATCGAGAAGTGCGCTCTGTTTGTCTTCCGTCTCGCGCCGTCCCCACCCCTGCAACGCCCAGAGAGCTTCACCTTCTTTGTGTATTCGTACGACGTACGACGTATACGACGTGTGCCAATGCATACCCTAAAAAGGCACAGGGCCAATTACACTCGCACTCCGTCTTGATCCCGTTGCCGTCCGTCATCATCACGTTGCTGATTTTCTCCGCCCCGCCCACCAAAAGAAATACCGAAAGGAAACAACGCTTCAGTGGGCCCCTCTAGGCGGTGCCCGATGTGCGCCCTTTTTAGGTCATGTACGGAGTACGGAGTACGGAGTACATAATGCTTGGTATCCAAGTTGTGGCTGGCTGACGCATTGTCAGTCAAATGCCAAAAATGACAGGTTCTGCCGAATGAGGATGCATGTTCGGCACAGCATTCTACATAGTACTATGTACGATGCTCGTGGCTTGTTGCGTAAGTTCAGGGAGTTACGGAAGGAGATAGGGGGTGGCGCATTGCTTCTACGACTTGAATAGGGAATACACGTCGTACATAGGATGCGATTATCTCTCGGAAATTCCAATATGAGCCGTTCCAGAAACGTGCTGCATTTGGTCGGTATTGTCCGGGGCCCTGCTGCGAGATACAAAGTAGCGGACTTCGGAAAAGCTCCAAAGACGAGGAACAAAAAATGGAGCGACCAGACAAGGGTAACAAGGTGTTCATGCCGGTGGATGGTCGAGGGAGAGCATGAAAAAAAGCGGCCCTGCGACACGGTGGATCAGTTATTGGGATGGATGCTCCCTTATTAACGACATCCTGCCCTTTGTCCCTTCTCGACCATCTTTGCGACTTGGTCCTGGCCAGAAGGGCAGCAGTCCGGACTGCGTATACTGGTTTTGCGCACACCGCTCAGGAATCCGACAAAGGCGCAAGACGCGATTTGGGCGCAGATGGACTCGGACACGTAGCCCAATAGGCCGTTGAAAAGGGGGATGGAAGGGCTGGCTTGGAAAAGGGGGGCGCGATCGATAGGAGCCGTCACGCCTGTCTCTGTTGGACTATGACGTGGTAAGCGGCGTACAGCCTCTCGAGAGCACAACACAGTCAGACATGCAAAGCGCATGTACAAACCGGGGGGCGGTGGCCGAGGGCGGAACAGCTGTAAGGGGGCCCTTCTTGTTCTCAGCGGTCTGAGCGGGATCGACATTGGGAGGGCTGTCGAGCTGTGCCCGTGTTTCTTGTTCCTCCCTCATGTTTTCTTCTCCGCCTTCGTCCGTCACCTATCCCCTCGGGCCCCGGACTCAGGAGGACAAAAGAAAACATAATTCAACGAGTACGGCATGCCAAGCGCTGCAGCAGAGATCCATCCTCGGCCAGTGAGACACAAACCCACTCGTATTGGCCACATACCGTCGCGCGCCGGGCTGTCGCGCCACACCAAAGCAAGGGGACGGACAATGATGGGGACTGGGTCCCCTACTGCCTGCATCTGATTTGCTCCCATTGCTATTATCGTCTCTCTGTTTGCGACTCTATTTTTGTGGAGACTGGCCGAGCACGGCCGAGAAAAAAGAAAGACTGCGGCACTGAGCACAGGGCAGTAAAGGAATTGAGACATTGCAGGCAGGAAAGACCTGTTGGCAAACGTTCAGCCGCAACATTCCGGCAGGCGAGTGCCGCTCTCAAGATTGCAAGATCTACACGCACAATGCTGATGGTTTGGGCTAGATTGCCCGCACTGACACACAGGCACGATTGGCGAGGCAGGCAGAAAAAAGGACAAAGGACCAAGGTGCCCGGTTTACCAGAAACAAACCCTCGCGCAGCTTGGCGGTATGAGATGACGCAGAGGGAGATCCCCTAATGCAGGGAGATGGCCAGAGAACATCTGTTACGGAGTGTATCTTTCACATGGAGTGCATAATTCCTGTTTATCAACGGGCCCCACAATTTGCCATACTGCTGCCGGCAACGACTGTCTTAACAGTACAAGGTGGATGCAGTCCAGACAGTGAAGGTATGCATTGCTGCTAAGGGCAACCAAAAGACAGTATATGTCGTATATCTCACACGAGTCGAGAAAGTCCCTCCTTCCGACCAATACAGACGTGGATCAAAACCCAAAGCAAGCCCAGCGAACTCCGACCCAAGCTCCCCGAAGAATGGACACATAAACAGCCGGTTATGAAGAAAAGCTTGCCACCATGCGAGAACTAGGCTCATGCCGAGAAGCAGACAGGAGCGAGAATGATATATTCGAATTTGACGTTCAAGTAATAGGAGACCCGGGAAAAGATGAGAAATGACAGCCGAGTACAGAAATTGGCCCACTGCTTTCCAGGTCGGATGGACAGGCGAAGGACGACGGGGAGATGGGGCCTGGCACCAAGGCTCCCGAAGCTCATTATGCGTTGGACTTGTCGCTCGAATTGTCTGGTGCATAGCGCGTCTCCCCCAGAAGACCAGACGACGTCTGCGACGACATGGCCGCCTGAGAGTCAGCCTTGGGCTGCATGTGGACCGTAGGACCCGTCGCGGTCGGCAGAGACTGGTCGGGCTGGGAGGCGCCGGCGGCAGACGAAGAGGGACCAGAAGCAGCGGCAGCACTGGAGCCAGCCCCGGCAGCCGGACCCCGCGTGGCCGCGCTGGCAGCGGCGGCATGCAGCCGCTGGTCGAGCGCCTTGAGGGCCAGGGCCCGGCGACGTTCTGCCTCAGCCCGGCTGCTACCGGGGACGCTGCGTTGGTGGTGCGAGTAGCCGTCGCTGCCCGAACCAGCTGCAGCACGGGCCGAGAAGGGCGTGCAGATGCGCACGGCGACGAGCAGGTTGAAGACGGTGTTCGAGAGGGCCGCGACAAACGGCTTGATCGGACTGGGGAAGAACTCGGCCAGCGCAAAGGTCTCGCTGGCATCGCCGCGCAGCGAGGGCGTCTGGGACGACGAGTCCAGGTCGGGGAAGACGGACTTGTAGAAGCGGAGGTACGTCCAGCTGGTGAGGAAGCCGAAGATGGCCAGCAGCGTAGACGCGGCCGTCAGCAACGGCGTCATGGAGAGGGCATAGACGGCGATGACGTAGAGCAGCGGGAAGCGCGGGACGCGCAGCGAGATGATCCCACGGAAGAGAGTGACGGTATGCGCAGGCACGAGCTGGCTGAAGGCCACGAGGAATGAGATCTGCAGCGGAATGGTGCCAGCAATGGTGGTGAGTCTGGTGAGGCGAGGGATATAAGATCAAATTAGCAACAGAGTTTCTTTGGCACGCAAGAGAAAGAGGACTCGCATGTCTACAGGGACAGGACCAGCGAGACCAAGGGAGCGAAAGAGAGCATGACGTACGTCCAGTTCTCGTCGTGTGTGAGCGAGAAGAAGAAAAGAAAAGTGCCAAAGGTGAGCAGGTTGGGTATCAAGCTGGCGACGACCAGGAACTTGGCAAGCTCGCGCGACGACCATGCCCGCTCGAGGTACCGGCCGCCCTGGTACAGGGTGGTGACGGCGATGGCGAGGGTGAACATGTTGTTCTCGACCAGCGTCGTGGTCAGGAACGTCCACGGATACAGGACGGAGAGCTGGGGAATCAGGTTCAGGTAGGGGATGACAATGTGCGACTGGGCTGTCCACTGGCGATAGCGGATGGCGGCGCTCAATACAGACTGGAGAACCAGCACGATCAGCGCGATGCGCGTGACCGGCGGGAGGTTGAGTCGCGGCGGCATAGTGGCGAGGGAAAGGCGGTATCTGGAGATGTGGCCGGGAGACGGAGAAGCCTCTGATGCCGCGCGTAGAGGCTGGAGCTGCGCTCGGGGACGACAAACGGCCGGCAACAGGCGAATGACGAGCTCGAATTCAACAGAAAGTGCTCGGCAGGCGTCCTGGGAGGTTTCGTGTCCACAGTCCGAGAGTCGCAGGCTTTCAAGGGGGGGAGGGGATGGATGGCGAAGCGGGATCGATTTCGACGGAAAATACGGAGCATGTAAATAATTCGATTCCAATAGAGATTTGGACGGTGGACGGTGGCATGTGCAGCGGTGCCTGAGGCAGCAAGGCGACAAGCCACAGGCCGCGCTGCGTCCACTGTATACGGAGCACGCAGGCGGGCGTGGCTTTGCTCTTTGCGGGGGATTGCACAGTTGCGTCTCAGGAACATGGGCAATTTCCCAGAGCCATCTTACCTGCAGACACGGGGTTCGTTGAAGACGCACGGACCACCACAACCGAATTTCCCAATCTTGAAGAGACAACCCCGAAAACACGACACGGACAAGCACAGGAGCCAGTATGGCGAGACAACGTATGAGCATCAGGGCAGGTGGGCTATAGTGAGGGAGATCCCTCTAGCCGGGGCCAAGCTGTGTGTGCGCTGCCCCTGTCCCGGCATCCGATATCTTGGCGATGCACCGTGAGGGCACGGGTCCGGGTGCCGGAAAATCAGGGCTTGTTTGGACTCTATGGAAAGCAGAGGGCCGCAGCGGCCAAGCAGAAGCAAAGGGATGCGCTTTCAACGTGCCGAACGTGGCCCAGCGGGCTGGGGAGCTGTCTCTGGCTGGCAAGGCAAATTTCGTGAATTTTTCCTCGTCCCTTGTGCGGGTCAACAAGGCCGTTTCGTCCTCGGCACGGGTATCCAGGAAGCGCTCCTCCACTCCACTCACTACATACGAGTATACTACTCCGTACATAGTATGTACATAGTATGGGGGAGGCCAACCAAGTCCTTTTCGTGAGGCCAGAGGCATCCATCCTCGGATCGATTGGCTGGACCCACTCTCTAATCTTTCCTTGGGCCGGGCCAACTCATCACCCTAGATACGCCAGCAGTTCCAAGGGCTCCTTGCTGTCCTGTGTTCTGTGCACATTCTTGTAGTAGTTGCTCGTAAGATCGGTCGTACGTCTCTGGCCTTCTGGCCGAGGACCCATGCAAGCCGTCAGCCGCTCAGACAGCCACGCCGGCGGGGACATCTGTTCTATCTTCCCTTGCATCCATTGTGCATCGCACCATGTTCCGTACCTACGCAGCACAGTACGTCGTAGGTACCGTAGCATCCTCCTTCCCTTGCGTGGGCGCGGGCGTACCAGTACAGGGATATGGAGTGCTAATGCGATTCCCGCGCATGGGGCTATATTTGGCTGCGCTGTACGGAGGGCTCCGTACGATACGGAGTACATAATGTAAGATACGAGTACATACAAAGTACATAGTATCGGATGTACCGTGCTGTGTCAGCAAGCAGACCCCTGAAACATCCGCCAACATTCTGTTTCGTTTCCTTCCATCGCACGGCCAGGACTGCCATCCAATACGTGCCATCCAATCATGTTCCAGGGTCCTCGTTCGAATGACGAAGGAGAGCGACAGGGGACGTTACGGGACTCTGTCGCGTATTTCGTACTCCGTACACCGCCCACTGGCGAGCATGCTGGTGTACGTCGTATGCGCAATGTCTCTGCCCATCAGCTTCCCATGTGCCGACCAACCATGCTCGCGCGGCCACGAAGGCGTGCCTCGAACTTTGGCGATCGTTTCTCTTCCTGTTGCGCCGCGGTAGTGGGTGTTGCTTGGGGGTCCCACCTAGGCCAAACACTGAAGAAGGCCCCCGACCCTAGCCTAGCCCTAGCGAGGTCTGAAGGAGGGCGGGCATTGCACCGGCCTTGTCAATCATCGGACCCGCCCAGGTGCAGTCTGTCTTTCTGTCTGTCTTTCTGTCCTTCTGTCTCACGGTCTGTTTGTTCCGTCTCCCTCTCGCTCCGTCGCGCTCGATCTGCCGTTTCCATTCACACGCCGTCGCTCGCCATCGACGAATGCATAAGGCTTCCCTCCGGCTACTGGCCTTGTGGCATACAGAGTACACAGAAGCCACGCGCCGTGAGTGAGATGCAGGCGAGTATCGCGTAGTAAGGGGCCTATTTGCCAGATCGTGATGGGCTGAGCGGCCAGGATGGGCTGGCTGGCATCCAAATCTGGATCGCCGCCAATGGCATGGCATTTCAAACACCTTCTTTTTCCTCACACCACGACCAGGGTATCCCAGCCGACAGGTAAGTGTGTTTGTACATAGCATCAGCCTTTGTACTGAATAGCGCTACGCTCGTCGGGGCACTAGGCATGTAGTATGTATTCCGTAAGATACAGGAAGGTGCTAAGTCGCACGCACGGTGTACTATTACGCGGAGCGCAAGAAGCTACTGGTAGGTGCCGTGTAGCGGTACCTCATTCGCTGCTGTAGCCACATCACCACAGCTGTAGCCGTACTTTCAGCATGCCTCGCCCCTTCTTCAAGAACGAGCTAGCCCGCTACATATCTTGCTTGCCTGACGCCCCCCATCCCCACCCCCCCTCTCCATTCGACCTGGGCGCGAGCCGCTTGAATGCACTCCCTATTACCGGACCCTTCCCCTACAACCCCGGGTGCTCTGGACGCCTAAAAACAACCTCTTCTATGCATCAACGTTGGATTTCCTCGCCGTTACCACCATCGTCACTGGCGGATTTTAGACTAATTTTTCTCCCCTTCTTTTTTTCGACTCGTTCTCCCTCCTCTCCTTTTCTCGCAAAAACGCCAGCATATCCAGACACAGCAACCGCTCTATCCTGCCAGTCCCAAGACACACAGCCGCAGCAGTCCTTCTTTCCCGCTGTCCGAAGCTCCTTCTCCCGTCCTTTTCTGTGCCTTCTTGGCGCCTGCCGCCTCTTTTCGCTCTCAGCTCAGCTCTCTCTCAGCTCTACGCTTCACGACCGCATTCTCTGTCGCCCTCTCGGACTAGCCAGCTTTCCATTCGCGCTTCCGGACCGCCACATCGCTCTCTTCCACCCATTCTGCGATTGATCACCCGTCTGCTTCGGCCTCTCTCTCACTTGAACTCGCCCGTTCCTGCCTTGTTTCGCCCGTTCGTCTTTCCGTCTGGCCCAAGACTAAGCCCTTTTCTGGCCGTCTTTTCTTCTGCCAACGTATCCGTCTTTCTCGCCACAACGCCCCTAGTTCTGCTTCATCCCTCTGGCTGCTGCCATCTGTCGCAGCCATGAAGGAGTTTCTCGACTCGGACAGAGTCAATTTCCTCGTTTGGAGGTTTGTCTCCCGTCTCCCGTCCACCGTCCCCCGTCCCCCGTCGCCGCACTTTTGATCGCCCCTCGTGCCACCCAGCCGTGCATAGCACAGACCGCATCTCATCTCGACTGCCTTTGTTATGGTTTCTCTTTATCAACGTGGCTGTTTGGCTAACCTTTTAAAACAGGTACCTTTTGGAAGGGAGTACGTAAATTGCCGTAGACCAGCCCATTCCCTCCCGTCTCGGTATTTATCGCTTTATCTATTCTTTTATCATTTCCCATTATCTCACTGCTCCATTTTTCACAAAGCGCCAAATCCCATACCTCTTGATTCGCAATTCACAAACTAACTTCATCAGACTACCGCGAGACAGCAGTCAAATTCCAAAAAGAATGGCACGTCAGGGAGCCTCATCGGCAATTTGACTTCGCGCCCCATGTCAAGAGCCATGCCCTCGTCTCTGTAGTGAACCGGGGCCTGCTCTATTATTCTCTCGAACGAGAATACTTATCCTCCAAAACAGTACGTTACCTTGTCTAAAGCTTCTTTTGTTTTGATGTCGGTCGCGTATCCCCACTTCGCGACTACCTTCCTACATATATTGCTTTTCGCCAAGAATGCACCTCTCACAACGCACAGGCATCTGAAGAGGAGACCCAGCAGCTTGGAGTATTTGGGCCGCTCATCACAGAATCACCAGTACGCCATGTGGATCAAGACGAAGGCGCGGAGACAAAGCCCGTGGAAACGGTGGCAGGAGCCGATGATGTGGAAGGCATGCGCAAACGCCAGCTCGACAAGCAACAGCTGCAGCAAAACGGGGCGCCAGCGAAACGAACCAAGCTCGGAAATGGGCACGATGCTGCTGGCATTGCTGATGTCGCACCGCCGACTCCAATGGATATCGACAGCAGCGAAAACCAACACGCTTATCCGTCACCTATGGAACGAGAGCTCGCTCCGACGCCGGGACCACGAACCGATGGTCCCGAGCAGGGTACGCAGATCGATAAAGTTCAGGAGCTGGCGCCGGAGACAATTTTCCTGCGACTGGCACCCGATCAAGCCACGGGCGACGACAGCCTGACTGAGCCGCTGCAGCCGGGACGCGAGAACCCCATCGTCCTGCATTGTGAGTGGAACCCTGCCAACCCATCCATATTGGCGGCTTCTGGGTCAGATGCACTAGCCCGGATTTGGACACTTTCGCGAACTTCTGCCGATCCCGTGAATGATCACGTGAACGGAAGCAACCGTCCTTATAAAGACTTGGTTGACGAGGACGTGCCTCAGACATCAACTGTCACCACCATGGCCTGGAACCCTGACGGAACTGCGGTAGCGATTGCGACAGAGACTGGTACAAAGGCCAGCGTCAGTATTTGGGCCCCTGACGGCACCGTCCTCATGCGGTTCAGTGCACAGGAGGCTCCAATGATCAAGCTGCGGTGGAATTCAAATGGCACTTCGCTTCTCGGGATCGGGCCCTACAACAGCGGACTACTTATCACAATCTATTCGGCTGTCACTTCGAACTCCATCTCTCATTTCCTCTCCGACTTTCCCTCTGAACATGACGCGCAACCGGATCTAGATGCGGCTTGGGTCAACGAAACGGAGTTCTTGGTGTGCGGAGGCGACTTGCTCCTCGCATTACGATGCAGTGAATCAGGCATCGAAAAGGCCAAGACATTTGCAACGACAAAGGACGATAGCTTTGTGCAGATCCAATACGATTGGAGAAGCAAGATTGCCGCCACAGCTAGCGAAAAGGGCCTGCTTGATGTAAGGATCCATGGAAGCGTCGAGAAAAGGCTTACGGTGACGTGGCATTAAACTAACGTTCTCAGCTCTGGAACGAGGCTGGCGAGCGCCGCACAATCTCCGCCCACATAGGTCTCATCACGTGCCTAATGTGGCAACCGTTGCAGTCGACACCACCGGCAGAAGAACGGTTATTAGCCTCCGGGGGCGAAGACGGTGCCATTTCAATTTGGAACGCACGGCTGCCTGACAGCAAGCCAAAGTGCTCGATGACAATGGACCTACCCGTAGTGGCTCTCGCCTTCACGCCCGACGGTGCGTTTATCGCAGGGGCCACAGCAGACCGCATCTTGATCTGGAAGGTTGGCGACCATGCAATCCCGCGGGCCAGCTGGAGTAGAACTCCGCACCCAGGATGGCTCAGTCCCAAAACCAACGGTGACGGAGAAAACAGTGATGGTGTGGATGAAGACATTCACTGTTTGTGCTGGGACACAACAGGCCAAAAGCTGGCCTATGGAGTGAAAAATAGGGTAAGTTTCAGAACTTCCGCCGTTACTCAAACACGCTCCATATTGTACTGTGCTGACTGACATGTACAGCTGGCCGTGATCAATTTTCGCTGAGAAACTATTATATCGGAACAGCCGCTGTTAGCACTCGTCTTCTTAATTGCCAACAAGCAGATGCTAGCTGTTGGGCTGAGCCGGAGTGTACATTACTGCTGCTGCTGCTGCTGCCACCATTACATTATTAGAGGCGGAACCATGATGAAGAAATGACTATCGGGAGCATATGGTGGGATTTATTGTTTTTGCTTCACACTTTCTTTAGGCTTGGCAGCGGTGGGGTTGGGTACCCATCTGTCGTTAGGAGAGGAGGGGGTTTTCTCCTTTCAATACCGGAGAAATGGATGGGGGTGGAGAGGCATTCTTGGATCTAAGATGGGTGGCACCTTGATTACTCTGTTTGGCTATAGGTGGTTTCGTCTGCCGTTGCATTTAGCAGACGAAAGGCGAAGGGGACCTGGGTTTGCACCACAAAGGTGCGACAAGTTAGTTCTTATGGCGTCTCGTACTGGTCTGGTCTTTGCCGGAAGAAACGGTTACTGCAGATGCCAGTTTGGCTCGTTTTCGATTGAAGCTTACAGAACACATGGAGCGAATAGCAGAAGACAAGATTCTACAAAAACAAGGGATTGACAGACTATCTGTGTGCGTCCGATTTCCAACCTCATCCTCCCACCTGTCTTTTTCGGGTGTCGGTAGGTGAGATGAGGCCAGTGCAGAAGGAGTGCAGTGTGTTGCAGGAGTGCGTAATGTTGAGTGACAAACGCAGCTACCCGAGCCATCCAAAAAACGTAGGTTCCCCAACAATCTCGGGCGCTCATTTTTATTTTCGTTTTAAAGAGACACACCCTTGCCATGCCATTCGGGTCAAATCGTCGGTCAGACACACCTGATCGCGATGGTGGAGATGGACATAGATGGCTTCCTCATTATAATTGAGAATATTGCACGCATGCTTGAATGGGAAAGTAAAGGTAAAAGCGACAGTTAGTCTTAAATAAAGGGTAAGATCATTCAATCGCGATGCCCGCGCCGAGAGCCGGCAATACAGTCTTCTGGAATTGCCTTTGAAGTTGTGTGTTTGTGATACAATTATCAGGTGATGGTATCATGCACCTTGCCGCCCAGCGAATGTGGTTATACCACCACCGCTTTGCTCCCTTCTAATCTGCTCTTTGCGGTTTTCTTCCTTTCCCAAAATACTCTTCCTTATTCTGATTTATTTTCTGGCAATTTTCTGCCATTTAATTGTTCCAGCCTTTTCGCTGGCCAGATACAATCGTTCCATTTCGGTTCTACCATCAGTCGCCAATAAACAAAGAAACAAAAGCCAACCGGAAGTTGGATGTTTCAGCACTTGATGGGTCCAGTTGTTGACGGGCGGATCGGAAGACAATCGAGGCCAAAAGACGATAGATCCGTCCATATCACACATAGATAAGTCAGCCAATGACAAAAAGGCCCAGGCTGGTAAGTAGCGAGTCTCCCCACCCCGCAGTCAGAGAGCTCTGGACATAAACAATGGCATTCTTTATTTCGCATCATTGTGTTTTACTGCACCATTAAAGACAGCTTTATGCGATTCTTGCTGACCTTTTACGTGCAAGAACACATATATATTATAACGGGAAACTAGGGCCTTGAAGACAGCTTTCCAAACGCCGACTATCAATTAGGCGCCGACTTGTTTTCGACACGCGAACCCAACGAGGCACGAACGGCAGGAGACAGCTCGGCCTGAAAACAAGCACAACTATATCCAGAAGAGGCCGTTTTCCAAAAGCAAGATCCAACCCGAGCAGGACCGATGGCGGCAGCATCTTCAAGCCAGGCGGCGCCGGCAGCGATGCCTGAGGCTGCGTCTGGCTCGTCTGACTCGAAAAATGTCATCTACTTCACCAACAACATGCGTGACAGGCAGGCTCGGGGAAAGCACACGTATGTGGACCAGAGTGTCTTTTTGTGGGCGATGAAGCAACGCCATATCACGAGCCGATTGCAGCAGGAGCAACAGCGACAGCGACAACAGCAGCAACAACTCCAAAGCCTACAGTTGTCTCAGCAGCAGATGGCCCGACAGTCTCGGGACCACCAGAAGCAAGTGGAACAAAAGTACGTGAAGATACAGAAACTCCTTGAGGAACTGCAGCAGATGCAGCAACAGATGCAACATGCACAACTGCACCAGCCCCAGGAACAACTTCAACAGATGCAGGACCAGCACCAGCAGATGCAGGCAAAATGCCACCAGATGCAGCTTCAGTACCAGGAACAAGTCCAAGCCCAGAAGCAATTTCAAGAGCAGCAGCAGTTCTGGAAGACGGGACAGCGCACACAGCAGCATCATCCACTTCAGCAGCTTATGGAGCTACCGCCACTAGCAACCACGAACGCTACCGATACGGTCACCGAGAATGTTCCTAAAGCTATGCTGGACGGAATTCTTGCTAGACAGGCGAGTGGACAGACGGACGACATGCCGGATAATGACCTGCCATCCGTGGTGGGCTACGGGCCGTACTGGGACGCCTTGGTGGAAGCGTAAGTCTGGGAGGCCCACAGGTAAATACGAGAGACAGTTGCAAACGTCTGACGCCTCCATAGGACCGTGGAGTTTGACCCCGAGGACTTTGAGCAGACAGATCCACGGCGGCATGCAGCGGCCGTTCTCGACACACCAGAGTTGCTGATGATGTATGCCCAGAGCATGGGAGATGTACGTTTGGATTGCCAGGCCGTCTGGGCGAGCAAATCTATACTGACATGTGGCTGCTTCTTTCACAGTCCATTCCCGCGACACGGCTCAAGTTCATGCGCATGATGTGCGGCTACGATGAAGAGGTGGGAGAGCCTTTGGCGGGCGGCAGAAGCAATGAGCCAGTGCGCAAGAGGATCTGCGTGAGAAAGAGCAAGAGCAAGAATCAAGGTGCAAACGGCAAATTTGCTCACAGACGGCGACGGCAGAACTACACGTGATACCGGACGCCACCACACGGGCGAGAATCGGACTTGCGAGTGATGGCCATGATAATGATTACGACGATGCCGGAGCTGTTTATCTCTTTATTCTCCTTTCGTTTTTCCTTTGATATGTCTCGTGGACATGGAGTTTTCTGATGGGACGATTGGTGTGTTGTGCTTCGTTCTTGGGGTGCTTGTCTAAGGGACGTTCTGGTGATAGTTGGCCTAAAACTGCAGTGACATTTTTGATCTGCTGTCCGTCTGATCGCTCTACATACGACGTAGCACTCCGTACTCGCGTCAATTCTACCCCTTTGCCGTCGAGAGGCCATTCGAACGCATAGCGGCAAAAGACGCGTCATGACAAACACGGCCCATATAAAATATGGGTGGCTCTTGCCTTCCCGAACGGTCCACTATCCGCAACACCTTCCGCTTTCGCGCACATTGCATAGATATCGTTGTTGTATGCTCTTCTACGCTTCTTCCTAAGCAATGAGATGACAAGACATGATGGTTTCGTTACCCGACTCCAAACACCGGACCCGCCGCAGACATGAAAAGACGCAAAGACGCAACCCAAAGCGAAAGCCGTGCTGGAAGCTCACGCAAATCGCATACCTGGTCCCTGGGGCGGCGGTCCCCACTGCGACTGCTGCTGCGAGTAAGGCGGCGGTGGCATCTGGGGGTCAGCTTGTGGAAAGGGCCTGATATTGTTGTCGTTGTTGCCGCCACTGCGGCTGAGCCTTTGTGTCTTGTGATTGGCGGTGCCGCCCCAAAGGCTCCATCGCGAGGGAGCGGATTGTTGCTGCTGTTGCTGCTGTTGCTGCTGTTGCTGTTGTTGCTGCTGCCATTGGGCTGGAGGCATGGCCATGTTTGCAGGCTTTGGCGGCTGCGCTCGGTTCCGACCCCAGGTGGCGGCGGCGGTCATGGGCATGGCAGCGGCGGCAGAAGGCGGCAAGCCGTTGCGCAGACGGCGACGGAGACGGCGGCTGCGACGACGACGGCAGAAGGAGCAGATGCAGCTCAGCAGGGCGGCCAGGACGAGGATGCCGACAACACAGGCGACGGGGATGACAATGTTGAGGTTGTGGCGCAGGGTGGAGGCGATCTCCTTTGTGACAGACGAACCCCTGCAGACGCCGTTGCTACACCGGCCGCCGCCCTCACAGGAGGTGCCGTCGAGGAAGTTCTGCATCATCTCGAAGCAGGTGTTGGAGCCAAAGGCCGGCGAGGCACAGCTCAGCGTGCAGCCCTGGTCGCTGCAGGCGTACGTGTCGTTGCCGCTGCTGGCCAGCGACCCCATCAGCGTCTGGCACTGCAAATCGCGCGAGGTGCACTGGCCAGCAGCACAGGCCAGCGAGCTGGAGCTGGAATTACCACCACAGGCCGTGCCGTCAGCGGCCGTCGTGTCGGTCGGACAGGTGGAAACCGTGCCAGAACAAGTCTCGGCCGGATCGCAGTCACCAGTGCTGGGCCGACACACAACACCGGCACTGGCCAGCTGGCAGGTCGATGTGCAGCACTCGTCGTTGGCTGGGTCGCACAGGGCGCCAGTGGCAAAACGACAGGTATCCGGGTTGCAGCAGGCACTATCGCTGCCACAGCCAGTGGTGCCGCCGCAGTCGCAGTCTTCGCCCTCTTCGACGATGCCGTTGCCACACACGCTGCCCGAGACGGACACGACGCCGCGGTTGTCGCTCAGACACGTCCCGTTGACGCTGTTCCGGCCCAGGGCCGCACACACGTTGCCCTGAGTGCAGGGCGAGAACTGCGTGATGCCGCTGCCGGTGCTGGGATTCATGATATAGCCGGCGGCCGCATCGCAGGTCGACGCGCTCAGCGGACAGCACAGCTGCTTCGTCGCCGTGCCGTCGACACACGTCGAGCTCGTGCAGTCATGCACGGCCCCGAACGTGTGTCCGGTCTCGTGGGCCATGACCTGCCACTCTGTCGACGTGCGCACCACCACATTGGTCGCCGCCACGGTCTCGTTGCCGCTGCCGTCTGCGCTCGCACTCGTCTCGGCGCCCAGCACGCACAGCTGGCCCAGCCAGGCCAGGCCGACGGCCGAGTCGGTGGCACACGTGCTCAGCAGCATCCAGAACGCATTGGTGTCGTTGTTCGTGCCGCGCCACTGCGAGAAGAGGTTGAGCCGGTCGCTGATGGTCAAGTCGCTGCTGCAGCCCACGTTCCACGCCGTGGCCGACGACGACGACGAGCTCGGACACGTGGCGCTCTGCAGCACGAGGCTCTTGATGGCCAGCGACACGTTGAACGTGCTCTCGTACACCTTGGACGCCGAGCTGATCTGCTGCACAATGTGGGCTGTCGCATTGTCCTTGCTCGGAAAGGCCTGCATGTATGTGCAGTCGGCGGCGATGCCCATCAGCGCCACCTTGCGCGTCGTTGGACAGCCAGACGAGCTGCCGATCGTCGACGTCAGGTTCACGCCGGCTGAGTTGCCGCCTGTGCTGCCGGTTCCGTCGATCTGTCGCCCCAACAGCCACGACCGCACGTCGGACGAAGCGGATGTCGACGGTGCCTCCACCTCCGACCCGCCACGGTGCACCGGGTGCATCTCGTCCATATTGAACAGAAGCTCGTCCGACGAGCAGGCCGGCTGTGACAGCTCTTCCACACCGTTCGCCAAGTGCTGTCGCCGCATCCGCCGTCGCAGTTCGTCTCCTGCTGCTGGTGTCTCGGCGCCCAGCGCCATGATGTCGGAGTCGCGCCACACCACCATATAGTCTCCGGCTTCTGCATCAATCAGAGGGTCGCCCCAAACCCGTGTGTCCTGGTAGTTGGCGCTCGTCTGGACGTGGTGGTGGTCGCCAAAGACGCGGAAGGCGCCCTCGAACACCGGATGCAATCCGTCTACGTGCACATATATGCTGGCCCATCCGGCGTTGGTCCAGTGGTTCGTCGTCGCCGCCGCCGCCCCGAGACTCGGCACGAAAACGTCACCCTGGAACAGCCGGTGGTCCCGGCGCCGGATGGGCTCTACCGTGACGGAGCCGTCGGCATGGTGGTGGTGGATGGCTGCGCCTTGGGCGATGGTGTCGCTGTCGGGTCGCAGGCGCAGGCGCACGGGCAGCCGCTGGCCCGAGTCCAGCTGGTGCAGCGTCAGGGAGATCTGGAAGTGCGACAGGGCGTGGACGCGGTGTGTGGCCGTATGCAGCACGGCATCGTCGATGCGGAAGAGGCTGTGCAGGGCGTTGCGCTCCTGCGAGTGGGCACACGTGCCGTCGACGAGGAGGCCGAGGACGGCGAGGAGGCCAAGGCCGGCGTGGAATAGGCGCGTGGCGAGAGGGGCCTGCGACGGTCTTCCAAAGCCCATGGCTGCGATGCTTCCCACCAGAGAGGGCCTATCCGACAGGACCGTTCGAGACTATGTTCATGTGTGAGACGCTCGTGATCGTATGTTTCGTATTCGGGCGGTTGAGCAAGCAGACGGACGGCCGGATAGATCTGGCCTTTTAACAAAAAAGGAGGCAACCGAGTGGGGGATTGACCATTGGAAATGAAAGAGCAAAGCACCAGGAGAGAGGAGGAAAGAGCACAACACAACGGCAGCTGCCAACGACAGGGTTTAGGCCAATTCGCAGAGAGGCCCAAGGCGCGGCTGACACTGGCGTCCCCGGCAGGGATTATACGAAAAAAACATGCTCGGACGCAACGGCTCACGCTCTCGACCATAGTACACAACAATACGAGCGCAGCGGACCGCCAAGACGCTTTCTCTTAAAAATTAAGCTTCTTGGCTGTGTGGCTCAGCAACGCTCCGCTTGTGTGGTTGTGGGGCTGATGCACTGGGTGGAGGTATCTTATTTCAACGATTTGCTCAAGCACACGCACTCTGCCGTCATCCGTCTTTCTTGGCCGTTTCTGGCTCTTGGCTGCATTGGCGACGCGCGGCGAAAGGCTGTCTTACAAAGCATTAAAGACAATTATCACCGTGCCAGCGTCATTGGTTTGACATTTTTTTATCTTTATTTTTATATTTTAATTCGTTGCCGCTGCATTGAGGTAGAATCCTGCCCTCACTGGCTAGAAAGAGATCCAAGAAGAGTAAACCGCAATTCATTCTCGCTCATTTCTTTTTCGCATCGTGCACCACCTTGAGGATCTTGCTCACCACGCTCGGGTCGGACAGCTGGCAGCCAGTCAGTACAAGTGCATGCAGAGAGGGTAAAGGAACATACCGTGGAGATATCGCCCAACTGGTCCTCCTCGCCGGCAAGGATCTTGCGCAGAATACGGCGCATAATCTTGCCCGACCGCGTCTTGGGAAGATCAGGCACAACATAGATCGCCTTGGGCGCGGCAAAGGGGCCGATGCTCTTGCGGACCTGCAGGGCAAACTCCTTGCGAAGAGCGTCTGTGACCTCGTTGCCGTTCTTCAGCGAGACGAACGCGTTGACGGCCTGGCCTGTCAACTCGTCGTGCACGCCAACCACAGCTGACTCAGCCACAGCCGGGTGCTCGATCAGGGCCGCCTCAATCTCCGCCGTCGACAGACGGTGTCCGCTGACGTTGACAACGTCATCCACGCGGCCCCGGATCCAGTAGAAGCCCTCGTGGTCACGGCCAGCACCATCGCCCGTGAACTGCATTGTCAAGTTAGTCATCTGTTTTTTGCTGTTCCTTGCTCGGAGCCAAAGACAAAGACCCAGCCCAACTCACGTAATAGCCCTTGTAGACATCCATGTATGTCTCCATATACCGCTTGTGCGAGCCCCAGACGGTGCGAGCCATGCTGGGCCACGGCTGCTTGAACGCAAGCACGCCCTCGACGTCGTTGCCGGTGATCTCGACGCCGCTGACCGGGTCGATGATGGCTGGCTCAATGCCAAAGAACGGCAGCGAGGCCGAGCCAGGCTTCGTCGGGGTGACACCGGCCAGAGGCGTGATGACGTTGGAGCCAGTCTCCGTTTGCCAGTATGTCTGTCAAGGTCAGCGATCGTGTACAGCTGGCGAATCCTCAAAAATACTCACGTCAACAACCTGTGCCTCCTCGTTGCCAACCACCTCAAAGTACCACTTCCAGACCTCGGCAGCGATGGGCTCGCCCACCGATCCCAACACACGCAGTGCACTCATGTCGTGCTTGACGAACTGGTCGCCGGCACGCTTCAGCAGCCGCAGCGCTGTGGGCGCGACGTAGAACTGGGTGACCTTGTGCTTCTCGATGATGTCCCAGTAGCGCGAGAAGTTGGGGTATGCCGGCGTGCCTTCAAACACGACCGTGGTCACGCCCAGCAACAGCGGCGCATACACGACATATGTGTGGCCCGTGATCCAGCCCACGTCGCCACCGCAGAAGTAGCGGTCGCCCGGGTGGATGTCAAAGACATACTTGCCCGTGGCTGCCGCGCCGACGAGATAGCCGCCGGTGGTGTGCAAGACGCCCTTGGGCTTGCCGGTCGAACCGGAAGTGTACAGCAGGAAGAGCGGGTCCTCCGAGTTGACGGGCTCCGGGGCAATGTACGAAGGCCACTTTGCCACCTCCTCGTGCCACCAAAAGTCCCGGCCCTCGGTCCAGGGAACGTCGGCACCCGTGCGCTTGTACACCAGCACATGGCTGACGTCGGGGCACTGCTTCAGCGCATCGTCCACAATCTTCTTGGTGCCGATGAGCTTGCCGCCGCGCTTGCCCTCGTCGGACGTGATGACGACCTTGCTCTTGGCGTCGAGCACGCGGTCACGCAGCGAGTCGGACGAGAAGCCGGCAAAGACGACCGAATGCACCGCTCCGATGCGGCTGCAGGCGAGGAGGGCAATGACGGCCTCCGGGATCATGGGAAGGTAGATGGCCACGGTGTCGCCCTTTTTGACGCCAAACTGCTTCAGCACGTAGGCCGTCTTGGACACCTCGCGCAGGAGCTCGCCGTATGTCAGCGTCCGTCCGTCCGACGGCTCGTCCGCCTCGTAGATGAGCGCCACCCGGTCAGGGTCTTTGAAGGCGTGGCGATCCACCAGGTTGTATGACGCGTTCAGCTGGCCCTCGAGGAACCAGGCAACGTCGCCGTTGGCGAGCGAGCCGCTGCGCACCGTCTGGAAGTCCCGCTGCCATGTGAGCAGCTCGCGTGCCTGGCGGCCCCAAAACTGGTCTGGCTGTCGGATCGACTCCTCGTACAGCGTCTTGTACTCATCGAGACCTGGCCGGCCGTCAGCAACGGAGAACGGGGGCGCATAGCTGGCCGTGGCAGAGGCGACTTACCGGAGAGATGAGGCTTTGACGGGTGCTCTGTCGAGCCAATTAGCTAACTTTCTTTACCAATTTCCGACTCCGGAGTCCCATTCTTCGCGGCATGACCCATCTGCACCGCCACCCATTCTCCGCGGAGAACAGCCAGACGACGCCTCGCCAGGACCGCGACGACGCCTCGCCAGGCCCTCGGCCAGCTTCATAGGCTTTTCGATCTGCCAGATAGCAGGGAATCTCCTGCGATTCGGGGACTTTACGTACTAGCCAGCATCTTCTCCGGTGGGTCTGTCAACGGCTTGTTAGTGGCTTTTCCAATGTCTCCCCTATTTTGCCCCAACAAAAAAAAAAAAAAAAAAAAAAGTGAGCTCACGAAAGGTGTCGACCTCGTGGGCCTCGGCTACCACGGGCATCTTCTTGGGCGCTGGTGCAGCCATTTCGACAGCAACGGGAAAGGAGATTGGCGGAGGGGGTCGTTTGGTTCCTGGACAGCTGCCTGCTGTTTGGCTGGCCGGGTCCTCGCACGTCTCCTAGTGCTATTTAAGCAGAAGGAAACCGATAAGACGGTGAGGAGGCGTCAGGAGAAGCTGTGCTGTATCACGTTGTTATTGAGACGTGTGGACCGACGGCGAGAGCAGGGGGGAGGGAGGCGTTGGCACTCGTAGAAGAAAAGGTCGATGGCAGGGTGATAGGAGGAAGAAAGTAAAAAAGCAGACGAGGGAGGAGGCAGCGAGAAGAAAGATAAAAGACGGAGGATGATAGGAAAGGCAACAAGAGATTATACCGACCGGCCTAACGGGTGGAAGAGGGGGGGAGGGAGGAGTTAATAAGTTGCGAGAGCAAGCGTATTGCGATACGGAGCAGAGCTCTGTCTATTAGCACTGGCATCCACAGTGCTGCGTAGCGTGCGAATGAGGTTCGGCGTAGAGTCCATGACACGGCCCCAGTAGCGCATTGTCGAGTTAGTGCGCGCCAATGCACGCGGGGAGGGGTGTATGGGGGAACCTCACAGAGCAGAATCGAGGGGAACGGAGTAGGGGAAGAAAAGGAAACGGGTGGCAGCCCTAGGACGATTGCAGGCAAACTGCGGAGCGTGGCGATGACCTGGGCGTGGGATATGGGTGGACGGAAGGGAGAGAGGCCCAATAGGGCACAAAGACGAGGCCGGGGGGTGTCTGGGCGAGGGAGGGGGTGAGGTCAGGAGGAAGCTCAGGGTGTGCGGGCTAGGCCTGTGACGCAGCTCGTCGAGACAAGAGTGCCTGGTCTGGTGCGATTCCGTCCGTCCGACGTCGTCTCGGGGCGTGTTTGTCCCACTCTGTCGCCCAGTTGGAGGTGGAGTTGGTCCTGGACGTCCGTGGCTGCGGGAGCCGTGGAGGAGGATGCTGGGGGACGAGGCGGAGCTGTCGTCGTGCCTGTTGTTGGGAGAAAGAGAGGCGGCAGAAGAGGATGCTCGAGATAGTTGGGGGAGCTGGCGGGAAGGTCGCAGCGGGCTGGCACCTTCTCTCTCCGGACGTGCGCGTATTACCTGGACGCGACGCCTTGCGAACATCGACTATTACGGGAAGGCACGACTGCTCCTCTTTGAACGAGGCGCATTCGCTTCTACGATGGACACTCTTAAGAACGGTTTCTTGTTTGTCAACGGTCGCCATGGCCACTTGGGGCCGGCCGTCGGACGCCATGAGCAGCTCCAGATGCGATATCCCAGCGCAAGAGGCCGGCTGACGCGGGCATCCAGGACGTCCGAAGAGGCAACCGCTCTCTGCACCGCCTTTGTCGTCTTTGCCTCCGACCTCTTGGCTGACAGGACCCCGCATGCGCGTTGGTGATTTGAGCTGGGGCAGGAGCGGGTCTCCCAACAAGGCAGGAAGTAGGCCCAATCATGCAGCAGACGATCAGCCAGCACTGTCCGACCCCCCAATCGTATCCCCGTTGAGCCTTAGCGTGCTCGACCGGCAGACCAACGGCCTAGCTTCGCCCAGGCAGCCGCACGAGACACCTCGTAGGCCGGGACTCTTCCAAGGGTGAACGGAGAAATCGGGAGGCAGCATGAGGGGGTCCCCAAGCAAAGGACTCCTCGTATTGGGCGGTCGGGGTGAGGCTGCCGGTGTGGCCCTCTGCGCGGACAAAGAGCACAGCAACTTAACCGAGAAGCGAACAATCTTTCCCTTTTTCCAGTCGCACCGTCCCGGCAGCACGATCCCATACGACTGTACAAGGTACGATACGCCTACGCGTGCATGCTGACGATAATGCCTCGTGGATAAAAGTGCTCTTGTTCTGTGCTCCGTAAGCGCAGAGAGAACGGCAAGCCTTGGCCGTGAACGTGGCGTGTTGCTGGCTGGGAGACTCCGTCGCCTGCACTGTCCTGGTACTATGTAAGCTTGCTAACCGAATTCGAGCCGTCATTTTTTTCTATTCATTCTTACACCCTGGACAAAAGGAGGCGCTAGCCGCCTTTCACCACATTCCGTGATATCGCCATACCACGCCAAAAAAGACAAAAAGGGCCCGCACCAATGGCTCCTATCAGCTCGCTGCCACCTTCTCCTTCTCTCTGGTCGTCCCTCTCGCCTCCCGCTGAACAACCGAGAGCCGAACTCAAAGTGCCACCGCAGACTGCCCCAGCATGTCGGCGCCCCAAACGCAGATCTTCCATGTATTCCACCGGTTGCAGACTCGGTATCCATTGCCGTTTTCGGCCCTGGTGGACACTCCTGCACGGCCACCACGGTTCTCCTGCATTAGCCCCTCTCGTCCTCTGCTCTACTCTGATGTTATCCCAAGCCGATAGCGGAAACGGGCCGTGCTAGCATGGTCAGTCAGGTAGAACAATATGAGCTCATAGGTGCCCTGTGTCGGATACGTCGTATGTACGATACGATACACTGCGGTCTGCGCTTCAGAAAGTGGCCAAACTGTTCTATCCACGCACAGTATCATGTGCGAGTACTATGTATTCCCTCTCCGTAGAGCCGCCGAGTGATCGTCTCAACATGTCTATTCGTCCCGATGCCGACCGCTAGCTGGTGATGAAAACACAACAAAACAAAAAGACTGAACTAGGCTAGACATGGCACGGCTGGGCAGCTGCGCGCTCAGCATCTTCGGCTGTAACATCTGCGTGCACGGCTTTCCATGCAGATCGGCTCT
Organism: Grosmannia huntii; assembly: GCA_019925595.1. Lineage (NCBI taxonomy): Eukaryota > Fungi > Ascomycota > Sordariomycetes > Ophiostomatales > Ophiostomataceae > Grosmannia > Grosmannia huntii. The sequence continues at coordinate 60,981 of JADHKJ010000056.1, forward strand.
GGCTAGGCCACATCGACGTATCTGGTCCCGCCAGATGCCGGCCTCGTTTGTTCCTCGGATGCGCTCTTCACGGGAAGACGGCCGCGCTCGTCGTCACGACCCACCCTGGCTTCAGGATGGAGTAGTGCCGGGTCAGACTCGTTATTGGCTCCGCTTCTCCTTGTCGTTGCCTCGGTCGACTCTTACATGTCCATGCTCATGAGGTACATTTCAAAGATCCGCATGAACTTGGCCACAAACGCCTCCAGGTGGAAGATCACCTTGGTTCCCGTCTTGATGCGGTGCTCGTAAAAGGCCGACCATCGGATCACCTCCGGTTTCAGCTCGTCGTCGATCAGCGCCACCAGCTTGAACGTCAACGTCCGCAGGATGGTCGTCGGCGGGATGCAGTGCGTCAGGAGGTCGTACAGCTTCGCCCGCACCTGCAGGATGCGTGCCGGCGTGTGTTCGTCCATGATCTCATTGGCGACGTGGCCGATGAGGGCCTCCCAGTCGGGTGGCGGGATGGGCGTGCTGTCCACCACCTTTTCACTGCGACAGTTAGCAGAGGCCAGACAAGACACCCCCGAAATGCCTACTTTTGTGCGTGCACGGCCTCGTACATCAGCAGCGCCCGCCGCAGGTTCCGCCCGCTGTTCTCGGCCACGCGACGCTGCAGCGCTGGCACGGCCGGCCAGCCCTCCCGCTGTGCCGCTGCTGCCAGGACGCCGCAGATCTCGTCGTGCGAGGGCGCGGCCACGCGCACCAGCAGCGTGCGCGACCGGATGGGCGCAATGATGTTGGCCGTTGACGTGGCCAGCAGGATGAGCCGTAGGTTGGGCGAGTACTTTTCCATCGTGCGGCGCAGGGCGGCCTGAGCATCGCGCGTCAGGTGGTCGGCCTCATTGATCACCACGACCTTGAAGCGTTGCCGGGCGGCCTGGTCGACCTGCTGCGTCTGTGCCACCTCCTTGAGCAGGTCCTGCACCACGACGCGGTCGTAGTTGCCCACGTCCGACGGCGTGATCTCCAGGTGGTAGACCGACGCCACAATGTTGAACTCGAGCTTCCGGTTGCTCGTCGTCTGGAACACGCGCGCGTCGATCTTGATCTTCTCCACGCCTGGCCCGTACAGCTCCTTCAGCGTCGCCACGATGCGTGTCTTCTTGCCAGCTCCCGACGGGCCGTACACCAGCAGATGTGGGAAGTCGCCGCTGCGAGCCTGTCGTGGGGCGGATTAGCACCGAAGCAGAGTCCTCCCGTCGAGCATACGTACAAGTGCTCGTAGTCGATCTGTCAGCTCGGGGTGGTACGTCAGCGTGTCCAGAGACCGCGGCCGGTGCTTGTCGACAATCAACGCCATGATTCCGAGCTTCGGATGGATTGTGATTGTGAGGTTAGCCGGGGGACTACTCCGTAGAGAGCAATTTGCGAAGACTGCGATGAACGCATCAAAAGTTTGACGCGTCGCGATGAACAAATCCATTAACGCGGTGGTGGTCCGTGCGGGACCATCAGCTGCACTGGCCATCTCCACATAAGCGGACTCGTGGGGTCAACTATCTCACTGAAAATGATCCCTGGAGTCGAGGGCAATCCTTGCTCAAACTACCGTTGATCATGAAAAGTTCTCTGTAGCGATAGCAAGCTAAGAGGAAGTCTTGATGAACCTCTTCCTTGTCGCAGACCTCTCTCACGGTCTTGCTAAAACGGCGTTTGCAACAACCTGGGCTGCTTTAAATAATGTGAGTTTGTGTGATGACTCTTTGTTCCTGATATATCAAGGTACATGGATGAGAGGAAAGAAGGGAAGCATACAACATGCTACGTGTGAAATTTGTCACCATAACGTGGTCACAAGACAGCGTTTCTCCCGCGATGGTAAAGATTTAACAACAGAAGCGAAAGCCAGATTGTCCCGGAAATGACTTGGAAGGGAGAATTTGAGTATAACCAATAAGCGCTGTATCCCATCACGTTCCGTATACACATACAACCACGGCAGTCGATCGCTTTTGATTCATTATTTTACATGCCAGTGTAACTTTTTTTGAGCATCAGTCCCTGCCCTCCTTTCCCGGCAGTGATGGTAGTGTGCAGGTAAGTGGACGGCATGGCTCTCTTGGCACAAATGGTCTATATGCAAATCCAACACGTACCCCCCTAATCTTCATGGGGCTGGTGTTGTGGGACTGGATGTGGCCGCCGTATCTGCGATCTTTGCCTGCTGGGCAGCGGGCAGCTGCCATGGACGCTTCAGGTCCTCCAGGGTCAGGCCGTCCTCGAGCTTGGTGATGCCGACGATGGGAGGGTCGCCCTTCTTGACGAACTCGTACTGGCCGGGCATCTTGTTTCCGGCGAGCCGGAAGGCGTCGCGTGCAACCTGTTCGTGGATGGCGCCGCGGATCTCAAAGATGACGCGGTTGACGGCCACACGGGAGGCCCAGTGGTCGAACGAGCCCTTGCCTTTGCCCATTCGTATCTGGGGGTGTCAGTGTCTGAGGAGGAGAGGAGGAGGAGAGGAGGAGGAGAGGAGGAGGAAAGGACACAAAAGAGGGGAACAAAAAGAAAGAGAAAAAGAAAAAGAAAAAGAAAAAGAGAAAAGAAAAAGGGAAAAGGCAAAACACCAAGTCTTCTTTTCTCCCATTTCATCTTCCCCCGTCTTCATCTCCCCCCACCTTCACGCACCTCGTTTCCGCTGATGAACACGCCAATGTTGCAGTTGACCCGCTTGTACAGGCGGTACCGCTGCCCGCGCAGCCGCTGCTTGATCGTGTCCTCGGCCACCTTGAGCTGGGCCGCGCTGATGCGCCGGTGGTGGTCGCACATGCGCAGGCCGTAGTCGCCCCACACAATGGTCGTGCCCTTGACGGAGCCACCCGTGGCCACACGCGGCCGGCCCTTCATCATGCGGCGCTTGCGGTTGAGAGCGGGCTCGAGCCAGGTGCCGGCAGCGACGGCCGTGGCCGAGAAGGCGCGGCGGCCGGCCACGGCGAGGGGTGAAATGGGCAGCGAGAACATGGACGGTGCCGTCTTCGGGGCGATCGGGGCGATCGAAAGGCGCTGAACGGCTCGGAGGAGCCCAGAGGCCGCCCAGGCGTTGTGGGCTGCCATCGGACGCGGAGGATCGGGAGAAAAGGTAGCAGAGGAGGGGAGCTGCACGCGGCAGGGGGCGTGGACAGGGTCGGACGTCGTTCCACGTTGCGTTCTGCTCCGTCTGGGATGGCGTCCGGATCGGGGAAAAAATATGGTGATGCGAAGAAGCTTGGACCCACTTCGATTGGCTTTTTGGACCCTCGATTTTCAGGCACCAACTCTGGCCTCCCGTAACTGGACGACGACGTGCTGCGTTCTTGGGGGCATTTCACGGTAAAAGGAACGAATGGACATGGTATATGTCTAGTCATACATATTTCAAGGTTGCATTATACACCAAAAAGACTACAATCTCGATTCTCAGCCTCCTCTCCTCTGCACAACAGCCTCTGTTCGCTAGCTCTCGATCTGGGCCTCTTCTCAGTCGCTTCGCACCTTGACGACGACCTTGCCACGCGCACGCTTTTTGGCGACACGTTCAAAGGCTTGCAGGACGTCTGAAAGGCGAAAACGGAGTCGATGGGGATGCGCACGCTGCCGGCCTCAAGCAGATGGGCCATGTAGACGCCGTCGTCGTGGGCTGGCGGCGTGCTGAACATGACGTAGCGGCGCGGTATGCCGCCCAGCTAGGTGGGCAGACAAATGTTTAGCAGCACGTTGCGAAGTGTGGCCAGCCAGCCATTGACGCCGCTGGCGTTGACACCACCGACGTTGATCAGGGCGCCGTCGACTTTCAGGTAGGCCGGCGAGTGTTCGAAGAGCGGCTGCGAGCCGACGCAGTCGAACAGAAATTCGAACGGTCGGTCGCCGTAGTTTTGCGTCAGGTAGGCAGGCAGGGGGTCGTACTGGCGATAGTCGATGAACTGGGATGTTAGCTGTTGTCAATCTTCTGTTTTTCTGGCTTCTTTTTTTTCCCCTCTTTTTTTCCCTTTTTTTTTCTTTTCTTTCCTTTCCTTCACTCTTTCCTCTCTATGCCCCTCCCATCTCTCCCTCACCTCATCTGCCCCTAGACCGCGCACCATGGCTTCGTTACCGCCGCTGGCCACAGCCAGGACGCTGGCTCCACGCAGTTTGCACAGCTGCAGCAGCACCGAGCCGACAGACCCGCTGGCGCCGTTGACGATTCACCAACTGACTGGCGCGCAGGTTGGCCGGCAGCCGCACGTACTCGGCTAGCACACCGCGACCACGCAGCAGTGCCGCTGGCACGTTCTGGAAGGCGACGACGTGCGTGCCCGGAACACGAGCGAGGGAAATGACCGACCATATGCGTTATCACGTCGAGACCATACGGCATACGAGGTCATGTCTCCTGTCTTCCTGCCAGAAAATGTGACTTGTACCTTTTTTGATACACATTCCATATTATTCTAAGCCGTAGTGCTGACAGTACGGAGGAAGAGGTACATGAATGCCTAATCGAAGTATCACCTTCGAAGCGCCCTGAGTACTCAGTAGACTCGGCTGCTCTGCTTCGAAATCCTAACATGTATCGGCGTAAATGAATGCCTTGATTGCTTTCAAGTCTAGGTCATGATCAAAGGAAAGTTTTAATGAGATATAATCTATGGCAGATATTAAACTTTGAATGTTAGCCTAGTATTACAGACCAATAACGAAAGCAAGGCCAAGTCATACATCAGCGTTCTCCAGTCAACGTGTGTACTGTAAGCCATGGCCAAACCGGAATATGGAGCTTTCTGTGCAGTATGGGACATCTGTCAGAGACTCTTCCACGGCTTTCATAGACGATGGGAGGTCAAACGGAAGTTTTCCTTCGGGGACTGCCTTGCCAAAGACCACATCAAGAAAAGCCTCGTCACTACTCCCATAGCTCGCCAACACCGCTGCGGCCGATGACACAACTTCCGGGATAACCGCAGGCCGATCGAGAATCACGTCCACGATTGTGGGCACCGCCTGATATATGGCTGCCTGTCGGGCCTGTTCCTGGACAGAGAATGCCAGAGACCCGCTGTGGAAACGCTTCTCGAAGCCTCCCGGACGTGCTTCATGCGGCGTGCTCAGACGGAGCAGTGCAATATCCGCACGAGCTGGATCCGAGACGACATGCAGCCCATGAGCCGTGGCCGTAGTATGAGCTATGCCTTCCAGATAGACCTTCAGCTCTCCTCTACGCAGCGGCAGCACATCCTCATTGTTCGTCAAGAGGGTGAAAGAACGCCTTTGGGCATCTAGGCCCTGCTGCACGAAATCAGCCCTTCCCACCGTTTGCACGGCTGCCTCCACGTCCACAAAGGGCTGATCAAACAGCCCGAGCACAAATTTCTCGCGCAGGAGCCGACGTACAGAAAGGTCGATCCGGACCTCAGAAACTAGTCTCTGCTCGACCAGTTGGACGACGAGTTCAGGGCGTGACTCGCCACCGAGCTGATCGCACCCCGCATCGATAATCCTCTTCACCCGTTCTATCTCGGTGAGGTGCTCGACGCCCCAAGCACGCGCGGGCATGTCTTGTCCTGCAATAACGGCGTCGGTGACGAGGCCCCAATCCGTACAGACGATTCCAGAGAAGCCCAGCTCCCCACGCAACAGGTCCGTGATGACCTCTCTGCTGAAGGAAAACCCGACAGCCTCGTATTTGGTCCCGACGGGCATCCCGTAATCTACATCAATTGTCAGTTCCGTCGGGGGCGTCTTTGTTGCTCTCTTAACGATGTCTGGCGCTTTCTTACAGGGCATAATCTGAGTGGTTCCAGCTGCAATGGCGGCCTTGAAGGGACGGAGGTGATAGTCCAGATTCTTGCCAGGGTAGACCTGCTCTTTGCCATAAACAAAGTGAGGATCTTCACCGTCTTTCTGTGGACCGCCGCCGGGAAAGTGCTTCGTCATGGTCGCCACAGACTCTGGACCGAGCTTGGGTCCCTGAAACCCGCGGATATAGGCGCTGGCCAGCTCGCAGGAGAGATTGGCGTCTTCGCCAAACGTACGGTTGATGCGCGACCACCGTGGCTCGGTGGCCAGGTCGACCTGCGGATGCAGTGCCAGACGGATCCCAAGGGCGAGGTACTCCCGACGGGCGATATCCGCAAACTGCTGGACACGTTCTGGAGACCGGAGCGCAGCCAGTCCAAGAGGCTCTGGCCACTGGGACAACGCCCCGGCGTTGAAACCCGTGCCGACATTGTTCGCAAAGTGGTTCCGCGGATCTGACGACAAGGTGACCGGGATTCCGAGCCTCGTGTCCTTAGCTCGCCGCTGCAGCCGGTTGTGCCATTCCGCCGCCTCCCGGACGTCTGTCACAGGACCGAGAAGATTGAAATGGCTCATCAACTTGCTGCCAACGGGATCATCCGGTGTGAGCTGGCCCCCAGGACCTATGGCAATCATATCCTGAAACAGCAGTCCGGCCTTCTCCTGGATGGTCATGCGGCAGAGTAGGTCCTCCACCCGCTCATCAACAGCGACCGCTGCATCTTGGTAGGGGAGGACGGCTGAGTGGTCTGGAGCTGAAGCCATTGCTGAAAGTGACAGACTGGCAATAGATAAACGATTCGTAGGGGCTGAAACGCATGCCAGCTTACTCTGGAAACGACGTCTTTCAATTACGCCACATTATGCGTACCGATGTCGGGAGTCTTCTTGGTTGACTTGCTTGTTTATGCCTCTACTATCTTCATTGATTAATACGATACAATCATGTATGGGAAAGAGCAACTATTCAGAAAACTTACAAGTAAAGAATAAAGGTTCAATCTTAGATACCCTCTAAGCTTGGAAGTTCGTGGACACTCATGAACGTCCCACCAAACACTAGATAACCAGAGTGGGCCTGCACCACGATAGAAAAGACGAGAGAGTAATTTTTTTTGCTCCCCATGGGATACGAACGAGACACTGACTTTGGGAAACCCCGCTTTTAAATAGAAGCCCAAGGTGGACTTGAAGTGGCTAGCAAGGACTTTCCGACGCCAAGGAACACCATCCAAACGGTCCTGTAGTCTAGCGGTTAGGACACTGGATTCTGATACTCACCGTACATTACTTCCAGTAGCCCCGGTTCGATTCCGGGCAGGACCTCTAAAACCCAAAGTGGATTTTTGGATTTTTGTTCGTTTCTGTTTTTGTCTAAGAGCGAGTAATAAATTGTGAGACTTTAAATTGTCTGTTGCGTTATAATCACAGGTGGAAGAACCTGCTTTGGTACCAGCAATTGAGAAGTGCATAATGACAATATAATATTCTTGAAAGTACTCCGTACTACATATTCAAATAAGATACAAAGACAAGGAATAAAACTCTGAACAGGAAGACATAGTGCGGGATAAAATGAAAGTGGTAAGACAACAAGGACCATCCATATGTTTGCAACGTCTCTAGAGACCTGGCTTGTGGTTGAAGCTCAAATGCGCGGTTGCTGTCTAGTGTCAGCAGCCAGCACAACCTTTCACTAGGTGTCGAGCATACCTTATGAGAAAAATCCTGCGAGTAGGTCAACAGTCGACGAGAGGCTATCTGAAGTGTCTGGGACTGGGTCGTTGCTCGCAGTGGCGATGTTGTTGACGGCATCGACGATCTCTAGGGTGTCTTTGACGGTTGCGAGTGTCTCTGCACCTGGGATTGGCGACCGAGATGCTGCCTGAGATGCCGCCCGAGATGCCGCCCGAGATGCCGCCCGAGCCTCTTTCCGAGACTGGTGGCCCCGGGCAATATTGATTACCAAGAATCCACCAATAAAAACAAGGCTGATAGGATCCATAGTCTCGTAGGAGAAACGGGAGGCCTGGCAGAATGAAGTGCGATATGGTAGATGGCAGACCAAACTGTGATGGATCGATAGAAGAAGTGTTTGGTTTTCTGGTAAAATCATTGCAATCGAGTGCACAATGAGCTCTGCTTTATACACGTACTGCAAGGCTCTACATGATAGAGAAAAGAGTACGTGTTGCCGACCGTTTTACACAGCCCCGACAGAGGCAGATAACGAGGCATGTTCCTGATCCGCCTTGCATAGCATATTTTGCATTTAGAAAAAGGAAACATGTTGCAACTGTAGATCCCGGTCTGTTTTATTTGCTTTTTGCTATACTCAGCCTTGCCAATAAATAGGTGATAAATGCTCAGCCTCCAATAAAGCACCGTAAACGAATAGCCGTACGACTGAACATTGTGGCTGTACTCAAGTCGATTGGGATGTAAATCGCTGGCCTCCTATGGTAACGATCTAATTAAAACTCTTCTCTGGAGGATCGTTAGCGTCATCCTGCAACAAGGGATGCTATCCATCTTCCCAGTACTCCGTATCTGTCCTAATGTCTCTGCACAGGTCCCCCATAAATGCATAGCCCACTCGAGGAATCCTTCACTGCTCGCCTCGGTTTGCGCGATCAGCGTGATTAACGCGAGTAAGGCCGCTAAAATAACTAAACACGGGCCTAGGTTCGGTAACTTAGTACTCCGTAGATTGGTTTAACGAAGAACGATCACAGGATTAGTGGCTACGCGCTGGACGGAGTACGGATTATTCAGGTTGTGATTCTCTGTAATTTGTTCAAGCAACGCAAGTTCTAACGACGGAGTAGACTGCCTTGGCAAAGACAGTAAGCGATAAGACCGGTCGGTAACCTGTACATCGCTGTTTTCAAGACAGTCTATCCTTGTCCTCTGCGTCCCACTCGCGAATTCTAGATCCATTTCCATCACCACAATCTGGCTCGTCCGACGGCAGCTCGCCTTGCTCTTCTCTTTCCTCGGACATCTTCGTGCAAACGCGGGTGTCGGACACGACAAATCCATTCTTATCCACGCCCTTTATGTCCTTGTCCTCTTCTTCCGTATCCCTAGTGTTCTTCAAGTCAATACCCACACCTTTAGCATTTTCATCGTCCACAGTTTCAGTTACCGTATTCATTTCCCCTTGGTCTTCCGGGGAGGAGCTGCGATGGTGCTTGGAGTCCGCAGCCGGGCTACTCGACGATTTCAGGCTGCTGCCCACGTTCCCATCCTTCCGTTCGATGCGCCCCATTCTTCTCTCGAGGTCGTCAATGTCGTTTTTCAAAAGCGCGCGATAAAGGTCGGCGTTCACCAGCGGTTGGCACTCTGAGAATCTGGCAGCCATGCTGGTTTCAAGTTCCTCAATACGGACACGAAGCTCCTCGTTTTCCTTGGCTACACGGCTGACCTGATTTGCGACTTGCAGCATTTGCTTCACAGCGTCGTCCCTTTGATCGGCGTAGGGAACAGCTCCGGGGGCACGGGGTTTCCTGGCCACGGGTGGGGACAGCGTTGCCTTTGCTGCCGGTGTTTGAGGGACGGACGTACTTTTGCCAGAAGATGATGGGACTGCCGGCGGCATCTTGGCAGCGGGTTATGCGAACACTTGTAATATATGGCCGTAGGAATGTTGAGATGCCACTAAAGGAGCAGTGCATGTAATAGCAACGATAGAATACAGGCTTTAGGAAAGAGTTTGTGAGGAGTAAAGGAACCAACCTAATCAGCAATGTATCTAATAATGTTTTGCCATTTCGATTCAAAGAGAATTGACTGTGCAAATTCACTGCATTTTCAAAGAACAGAAAAAATATTTGTGTATCCACTGCATGTCGAAGAACACCTCACGAGCACCTAACCTCGTCACCTGGGCAAACCTGTTCTGCTCGTACCAACGCTGGTTCAGGGCCTTCAGGGCAATTGGCCTGGTGAAGTGCGTATTCCGGTAGATGTCCTCTACCCTGAACTTATCACCACCCTTGCCCTTGCCCTTGCCCTTGCCTTTGCCGCCCTGGGTCCCGTGCTCATCCTCGACCTTTCCAGTGACATCGATGTCACCGAATATGACCAGACTGCATCGCTGTCGGCTGAGCATGGCATTCAGCCGGCGCTCTTCGCCGGTGAAGCCAAGACCGGGCGTTGGGTGGGCCGTGCCGAAGACGACGACCGCAATGTCGGCCTCCTGGCCCTGGAATGAATCGACGGTCGAGGCCGGCTCCATTGACGACAACGAAGAGTACTCGGGCAGCTTGACCATGCTGTTGATCAGGTGCACATTCGCTGCGTACGGCGCAAGTACGCGCACGCTGCTAGCGTCAACCTTCTTCGCCTTGACGAAATCGCGAATGAAGTTAAGAGCGAGCTTGGCCTGGTCTGGGCAGCGCCTCGAGCCCGTGGACGGGTTGGTGAAAACCTCAGTCCCACTGCAGTAGACAAAAAAAGGCCGGAGCATACCGACTGGAGACGCTGCGGAGCCCGGGTACTTCTCGAGAAGGAAGGCCTCTAACTTCCGGCTAACATAGTAATGCTTCGAATCGACCTCGCAGCTTGCGGAATAGCGGACAGGGACGTCGGGGTAGATAACGTCCGCGATATGATCGAACATGCCGCGACACATGCGGAGCTGTGACAGTAGTTAGTAGAGCGACAAATCATAGAGAGGGAATTAGTCGGGAAAAAGCTGCATACTTGTATGACGAGGCGATACGTCGGAATGCCGCTACCCTGGAAGAACTCCAGTGGCGAGATTTTGGCGTCGTCGGAAAGACGGTGGACATGGAGCTTCCCGTCCATGTCAATCGTCTCGGAAGCCGAAAAGACAGACGGGGCCAACTGTCGTGAGTCGCCGCCAAGGAAGCACGAAAGGAGGTTGTTTCCGGCTACACAGTAGTAGTCGGCCCGGTGCATGTTCCTAGCCTCGTCTATCGCAACGGCCACGGCCTTTTCCTTAAACGTAGCGTAGCCCAACTCATCGACGCAGGTCAGGGACGGTGTTGTGCAAAAAAAGTCCGCAGTGAAGACGATTGCGCGAATCATGTCATTAATGGTAGACGTTGGAGGCGTACTCGTTCCAGGTTATTTCGCCAGTTGCGACAGCACGGAGACGGGCGAGGGAAGGCGAATCCTGAATACTCTGGGCGAGACGGTTGAGCTCGGCAGAATCGTCAGCGCTGACTTTGACGCCACCTGCAGCTGGCGACCGCAGCAACACGAGCAGCCAGAACGTAACGGACAAGCGCAGCTTCCACGGAGCTTCTTTGCACCAGACTCGGACAGGAAGAGCATCGTTGCCAGCTTCAGGGTTCTGCAAGAGGCCTTGGAAAGCTGCAAGCTCGTCCATGGCCTTGTACCCGCGAACGATCATCGGCCGGCGCTGGCGGTCAGCGTCATCTGGACTTGCCCTCGTTGCAGCCAGCGACGATCGAAGACGAGATCTTGCTTAGCGCCGAGAAGTTGTCAACGGCCACGTTTGTTGGCCCTGAGCACAGCGTCTTGCCAAGTCGGGCCCACATGGCTACAGTGGCGGCAACCAGAGCAGTGGTCTTGCCAAAGCCGGGTCCCTGCGAGAAGAGTATTGTTAGTGACGTGCTTCTTCTTGAATAGTTAGGCCACACATACTCCGCAGATTAGGCCTATTAGGCCTAGTCCTAGTGGTCGCTTGCTGAGATATCCGCGGAATCTGGGCTGATCCTCCGGCAGTGCTTGAGAGATGATGGCACTAGCAAGTTTGTCGTTACCAAGCTCCAGAAAGTTCACTTCAGGAAGCTTCCGTGGCTTTGTAGTCTGGCCAGGCTGCGCATCAGGCTCGTCGGCCATCATTCAGTTGTAGAAGCCTGTGCCGCGGACAAGACACCGGTGCAACGCCATCTGGTCTTCGAGACGGGCCAAAGCCAGAGCCAACTGAGCGGAATCTTCGGGCTTTGGGCCGCATCGGTATGAATTCGTTGCCACTGAGCCGGGCCTGAAAGTGTCCACGGCATAGACCTTGCGCTCACTCGGTCAGCTGTACATCAAACAAGAGGGCAGCACAGTTCTAATTCGCCTTGTCCTCTGAAAGTGCGCGGCATGCTGCCGCACGGTCTCCTAACGTCTTGACGACGTATCTATCTGCACTGGCGTCCTTTGTAGTCAGGCGGCGCACGCAAAGGACCAGCTCGTCGTTTTTGGTGGCATGCACATCGAGTTCAGCGATACCACCAGGATGATCCACGATCTTACAATCCCTGTGAACGTTGTCAATACCAGCTGAGAAGGAGAGCAGCAGCATACATTGAGGGCAATAACATACCACTTATCAGCCTCTTGATGGTCTTCAGCGTCGTTGTACAAGGGCAGTGTGAAGTAGTCGCGCTTGACCAAACGGCGCCAGGGTGCACTGAACTGCTCGCGACATTGTTGGGGCAGAGGCAGGATGACGAAGAACTGATTTGTCTCTTCGGCGGGCGCAGTGCCTATGGGAACGAAGTACGCCTGAGAACGGACATCTCTGATCTCGTTGACAGCTGTGTCTAAGCACAAAACATCTTGAACGTTTGCGTGTGTCATGGCGGCGAGATGAGAGGCGTCATCGTGGTAGCTTATCGGTTAGCTAAGAAGAAGACCATCGGGAGAGTAAAAAAGACAAAAAAAAAACCTAACTGAATGTCGGAAGGAACTTGCTGCCCGGATTTTCCGCAATGAGCTGCTTGTATGGGTCTGTGTTCCATGCGTGATCGTTGCCAACGGGTAGCTGAATGGCGGCGGCATCTGGTCATCTCGAAGGGCCTTCTTGAGCTCCTTGGCGCTGGAAGCAACAGCAAAGGAAAATTTGCTCTGCTGAAGGAGGTCCAAGAGCTAAGTTGTACCGACAATGGGAGAATTTCCAGTGACCCATCCCTCGACTTCAGGATCTTTCGGGTCACAGAATGGAATCCCATAACCATCAACGATAACTTCCGCACCCTCCCTAACAAAGACGCTCAGAATAGAAAGATTCTTTGGCGCTGTGGGGAATTTGGCACGCATAGCGTCATCAGGCTCTTCCACAACGATCTGACTGTCGTACCGAGGAAACCGCAGAACGATCCTGTGGAAGTTCGCAGGCTTTACTGCGCCACCGTCTTCCTTTATAGCGACTAGAATCAGTTAGCCGTGAATAAAGACTATCATTGGAAGCAATAAAGAAGGAAACAATAAAGAAGGAAAAATCAAAGAAGGAAGCAACGACGAAGGAAACAAAATAGGGAACAATAATAAGGGAACCATAACGAGGGGGAAAACTGAAATATACATACCGAGATGACGGACGCTAAAGCCGGAGTTCTCTGTATCTTCGGGATCACCCAGGAAAAATCTAGGATGAAGCAGATATACGGATCCTGGTCTCTTCTGGGAAACGATACGAGTCTTGCCTTGATTTTGTGCGCGCAGCCGAAGCTTACGCCGCTGGCAATGGCAGGGCCAAAGCGACCGGCAAAGACAACACAGTCCTTCGAGAAAGTAATGTACTTTCTCGGGTGCGGTCCGGTAGTGGCAACAGCTGACTGAGACATGGTCGGTTTAGTTGGTGGAAGGCCGAAGCGACTGAGAACTGAGGGCGAACGAAAAAAAACCGATGCGACGAAATTCGTGCAAAAACTGGCCTCTAAAGAGTACCAGCAACTGGTAAGCTGTCGACTACCTACTTCTTCTCCGCCTACCGCTCGACACGGTCCTGTAGACTCAAGCACGACAGCTTAGGTTTCCAGACACTGAAATCTGCTTAAAAAAAGCAAAAACTGGCCCTTTTACAAGTACCAGTTAAGATAACAGAGACTTTCGGCCGTCTACTATCGCGAAAAAGCCTACCGAAACACGTGCGGGAAAAGACTACATAAATAGCTCCTAAGCTTTCAGCCTGCAAATCCTAAGCGTCGAGTAGTTATTGCTGCAAAGCAGGAAAACGTATCACGAAGTAGTAAGATGCAGTTGGTTTAAGGGATAAGAGGGGAAGAAAAACATCAGCGGGGAAATTTCGAGCTAAAACCCCCGTTTTATGCCAGTGCCGCACGCTAATGTCAGGTACGCGCACTAGGGGCACTTGGCCCCTACTATATACATAGATGGGTGTAGCATAGGTAACATCATAGGTTCCAGGCGGAACATCCATATCGCCAAACAGAGGACCACCTCTAGCACAGCCGCTAGTAAATATGCCTCCTATCCTGCCCCCAGCATCAAAAACCGCGGCGCCCGAATCTCCTCTACCGCTGAAAGGCTTCCCTGATTGATCCGGAACGATGCACCACTCTCTGGTGATTACATAGGGGTTGTCGTGGCCGTGAACTGATCGGCATATAGATCTTACTTCGTTGGGAATCCCACATGTAAACATGGTACTCCTGCCATACTTAAAGACCCAAAGTGCGTCCTTCTCCTTTGGTAGTCTGGTTGTAGAAAAAATCTCGTCTTTAGTAAGGATGCCGCTTAACCGAATCGCCGAAATGCCGTCATTCAACTTGGGCCATAACCGAGTGGTCGCCTTGTCGGCATTAGAACTTGTCTTTTTCAAACCACGCCCAGTTTTGAATGCTGTGTAGCATAGTCGAATACCTCTGTTAGTCAAGCTTGACCAGCCCCCAATCATGAAGCCACCCATCACGGTCTAGTGTACGTGGATGTACGTAAAAACAATACCCGATCCCACGAACCGCAGCGTCTTTGTGCTGTGTGATCTCCAAGAGGGTTTTTTGCTGGCTTCGGCCAATTTCTGGAGGTCATGTTGGTTGGGAAAATGGTGTGCATAGTCGTTGAAACCTCGACGGATTGTGTCTCCTCCGTGATAGACTTTTCCGCTGTGTCTCCGGGTTTGTAAACAAACACACGGGGCTCAGCATCCGATATTTCCTTGCTGGATTGGTCGGCCGACTCTGGGGATGCGATCAGACCGTGGCGACAGGCGCAAACTTCGGGGGGATTTCCCACTGCCACATAAGCGCAAATGCTGCTTTCCTGAGAGGGATTCTTGGACGGGGCAATGCATTGACCGACCAATTTGGTAAATGGTAGCTTTGCCTCCCTAGATTCGCAGTCGACGTCTTTGGTAGAAATTAGGCGAGCGCTTGCCAGTGTTGTGCGCACACTTTCGCGAATTTCGCATTCGACGAACCATGATAATGTGGGCACGCAAAACATCACGACACCGGCACGCAACGACATCTGCATCCTCCCAAGAGGCCGAGTCAGTGTCAATAGACACGAGTTAGACAACTGGGTATTGATTGTTGTCGTCCCAGCGGCCTGTACCCGCACGCAAAACGTCGAGCAGTTCTACTTGATGTCTCCGAGCGCCTCAATGATGGCGTTGTCCAATTAGTTTTCCCATACTTGAATAATGGGATGCCTCCAAACATTTCCGTGTTAGGGTCCCCATTCATGTCGAATTGATGCCACTTCGAAGTGTCGCTGCGAGCGACAAGCATAGGCATCGACGGCAGTCCTTGGTAATACCGATGTCTCTCGATCGTATCTGGCTGCACACGAATGCTCTCACTGCTTGTGTACGATGAAAGCTGCTCACCGGGATAAAAGAAGCTGATGCCGTCGGGTCAGACGACGATACATGCCGACTCTTACGGCCAGATGGCGAAGGAAAGGTTATCTTAGTATTGTTGTTGTTTGGTCGTGTTGTAAAGGGACCTTCGCTTGTGTTTCGTTATCACCACTGTCGTGTCTTGTAAGGAAAAAAAAAATTATATGGGGGGATGACACATGTTGGAAAGGCGCTGCCACAGAGGCAAATAATGTTTGCTAGCAAGGAGAGAGTAGGTCTCTTCGGTGAAGGTAATATCTAGAGTGTCTACTTCGTACAACCTACGCTAAAAACAATAACTAGGCGGAGACATTAGCGTGGTTTTACTGGTTGATTACAGAAGGACGGAGGCGGCAAAGACGAAATATCTATCTATGTACCTCATCGCTTTTCCTTACAATTAGTCTAATTAATAATTCAATCGGGAGACTTGTTTGTTGTCGTAACTTTACTCGTAAAAGGCTCTATTGGTAATGACCGGGTTGCCTAATCATTGTCGTAGTATGCACAATCTGTATCTACTGCTTAGAATAGATGATCTTGAATCGTAAACAACTTGGATGCTCAACAATTTCTGGTATGTCTTGCAAAACTGCAGGAGAACACATCTGTTACACCCCCCCATACTTTTCCCGCATCCTCTTGAATTGAAGAAACTCTTTATACGATTCCTCGGTGGTTTGCTCGCCGTCCTGCTCCTTGGATTTTCCCCTGGCGGTTCCCCTTCGCGGCAACTTCTGTTCCTCCTCCTCTGCCTCACTTTCAGAGCTCTCCGACTCGCTTTCCGAGGGGCTGTCTGCATCCGTGGAACACTGTGGGGACTTATCTTGAGGCCTGGGTACGATGAACCTGGGGTGAGCAAGGCGTTGTGGTCCTGGTCGTTACGCCATTGATCCTTGGCTGCAATCTCGTCGTCAAAGCCCTGCAGGGTACGGACCAGGTACTCGTCAAACTTGCGCGAAGCCTCGGCCACCACTTTGAACTGTTTCTTGCCTAGCGACGGCTTCTTGGACGTCGATGTCTGCTTGGAAAAGTCGTACTCGACGAGTGCAATGGCTGTCTGGAACGCGTTCCGGATTTGTCTATTCGCTTAGCCAGTGTACTTCTCTTCAGGACCTCAGGAATAAAACGTACCTCCCATTCCAAGTACCCTGCTTGTGCAGACTCTCGTGGTGTCGCTTGGCAAAGCTGAGGATTTCGTCCTCCTTGATGCGGAACTGCAAGGCTCCCGGCCGCTGCAGTGCCTCTTTCGTTTTGCGCAGAAAGACCCCGTAGAGGTTGAGAACCGCATCCAGATCGAGGCGAGGGTAGTACAGGCTCAGGTGCACGCGCGACTTGAAGGCCAGATCGATTCCACCAACTCTGTTGGTCGTCAAAAACAGGATCCCAGAGTAGTACTCGAGGCTCCGCAGGAAAACGCTCGTCACGGCATTGCGCCGAAGGTCTGTTTTGTTTCGCTTGGCCAGAAAAACGTCGGCCTCGTCCAGAAGAAGCACACAGCCCCATTTTTGTGCCAGTCGAAAGTTGTGGAACAAATTCCTTTCCACCTCCGTAGCCGTCTCTCCGATATCACCGCATGTTATAGGGAACAGAGGCCGCGCCGTCTTGTCTGCAATACACTCTGCCGTCGATGTTTTTCCCACTCCTGTCTCTGGTTAACAAATGCTTGGAAATGCAAAATTTATCCTCACACTGACCTGGTTCTCCATGAAGAAGAATGATAAGGCTGGCTCCTTTCCCTTTTACAATATCAAGCGAATTGGCCGTTGATCTCTCCGCAGTTTCAGAAGAAGTTCCGTGTCCCCTTTCGTGCGTCTCTACCAATGTAAGAACCGTTCTCTTATGGTCAGCTGGAAGCATGAGTTCCTCAAAGCTATTCTCAAAGGAAACAGATGATAGTCCTGCCATGGGCACTGTGACCTATTGCCGGTTTCGCAGGACAAATGCGTACACAGAAGGTGGCATCAAGAGAAAATCTTTCTGCTCAAGGTCTTCCACCTTTCTGTCTTCGAACAATCCCTCATAGTCAATTCGAAAGATGTCCTACTGGTCACATTTCATTTCCAGAGCTTGATAAATCAGGTCTGTTCCACAGCATCCTACACTTGCATATCTATGACCACAAGAGACCGTTTCATAAGTCTCACGCTTATCGTTTGGCGTAAAGTCGTCCCTACTACAACCGGTCTTCGGTTGCCATTGCGGATTGTAATTCAATGCCAGAGTCGCGTCCACAATCACCTGACCATCAATGTCTTGTGGCGGCTGGTCCAGTGTTCTGCCGCCAAACTTTCGATGTAAATATGGACTCTGAGTCAAGTCCACATACTGACGTCCCTGGGCCAAGAGATGCCTTTCAGTGGTCTTTTTGTCGGATGCGAACTTAAGAGGGTATATCTCCAGTGACGTGATGCGACGACTGCCGTAGTATCTTCGAATCTTAAATGAACGAAAAACTGACTTGTAGTAGGAACCCTCGAAGCAGAGATGACAGCAATCAACAACAAAGCCATTGAGACGGTCCACTCGGTCCTGTTCAGATTCGAAGTCCTTATTCAGAGGCTCACGACCTCCAGTAAAGTTGACGACTTGGTAGGCGTGCTCTGAATCTGAGCGACTGACGACGATATCTCCCAGCCTGAAGAGATGCCACAGGTCTGCATATTCAATCTCTGTGGCAGTGCCGGTATCGATGTCTTTACGCAAATCGAAAGTCTGCTTCAGATCTATATCCATGAACTCCAAGAGAGAGCAAAGGTCCTGATATAGTGTCTTAAAGTCGAACATAAAATGGACTTTTGTGTGAAAAAAGACGTATCGGGCGGTGCATCGCTTTTTTTTTCTTCCTCTGCTCGGTTTCTGACATTTTCCAAACTCTTTCTTATCTCTTTTTCGTAGATTACTAGGAGCTTAAACGGACGTAGTAAGACAGCAGGCGCCAATCGGTCATCTATCCCGTTGTAGTTGACATCCACTGTCTCGTCCCCGCAAATATCGGTGAGATGCCAGCGCAATGACCATGATCGGATTCGTAATCTCTCTGGTGATTCACAAGCCACCGCTGGCTTCCAAGAGACGATGCTGCCGCTTTCTTCCATATGTTGAGGAATGGCTTTTAGGACTAGCGCCTCCAAGGCTGAATGCTGGCAGATATCTATATCCTTTATCTGGGATGAAAATCGAAACTCGGTCTGCACGGATCTCTTAAGCCCTGGCTGGAAGCTGGGTGCATTTTCCAAATCTTTGTCGAAATTGCGCTCGTCTTCTGGGATTTTTAAAACGACTTTCTCAAGTTTTTTGAGCCCCGTTTCAAGAATGTTCAGTCTCTTCTCGGTCAGGGATACATGCAAGATGGCCTGGTTTGACCGACGCTCGAAGCCTCGAGATTTTTCTGCTTCAAACACTCCGTCATGATTGGATAATATACTTTGAAAGGTTTGGGCCGTCTTAACTGCATTCTCATATTCGTCATTTTTAATGCAAGAGAGCACTATTTTGTCAGCGGCTTCGATCTCGTTGACTTCGACTGAAACGTCTTCGCTGTTTGGGTTGCTATCCCTGACATCGGACAAGTCCACCATGCTTTCCTGGCTCATTTCCGTCCTGCTAGGTTCCATTATGCCAGAAAATATGTTAGACAAATGGCCGATATGGCCCTGCCGTGATTATTTCAATGGAGAATTAGGAGAATCTAGAGTAGCAGGCGCGTGAAAGCGGTGCATACAGAGTTTATTGAAAACGATACTCTTCCGCCAGGTCGTCTGCGGACAACCCTCTCAAAAAGATAAGCCTTTGATGCAGGATAACGGCTCCGTCTCGTAGTCAATATCCAATCAGTGGTGGACAAGTCAGAAATAATAAGCTTACGATGGCGGAGCAATGATGCCAATGTCAGCCGCGTTTACGCCCGAATGGAACCTAATATCACGAGTCCTCAGGTCCGTCTGATGAACCAACAGAGATATGCCATGTACCTCAAACGCAACATGGACATGGGCCCTGCAGAACGGCAGGATATTCTTCTACAGAGAGGGCGCCTTCCGTCCAACACTGTCGTTGATTTTATGGAGAACAAAGTGATTGTTGGCTCAGGAACAGCGTTGGTGTTTTCGGAAAGTAAAAGCGAGTTTGTCTCGGTGGACGAGATCAGGCGAGAACAGGAAATCAGGTATGAGCGAGTGTCAAAGGCTGTGAACTTGTTTGGCCAACCAAAAGGATAGTGCAGAGCTATGGGCGCAAGCGGATGCCCAAAAAGCCCAGCTCTTTGATCTGCTCGAGCAAGTAAACAAGAAAATCGACAAGAAGAGCGGCAAGATCGGAAGGACCTGCGACAATGTGGTTGGGACGAAGTTTTGCAGGAGATCCAAACAACGGCACAGCAATGGTCGAAGGGGCCTAGGAAGTATTCAAAGGTGTCACAGGCTATTTCAAGGCTGGGCAGCAGCTCGGAGGCTTTCAACAGCTGGCTCCAGCTCCTGCCAGCCGGTGACTACGGCGCGAGGTGAGCATACGTTCTCAAACAGTGTGTCTAAAGCTAATGTGCTGCAACAGTATATGCGGTGCCTTTGCTCTCATCGTAGGGGTAACCGAAATGCAAGCGAAATGACCTTGTACAGAACACGATCAAGAAGCTCGGCTCTAACAGGCGGCAGGCAGCAGAACGATACAGCCATGTCGAAGAGGCCGTGATCGAGGGCCTGGCCGATATCCCCGAGATTATTGACGGTGCAAAGCGTTATGTGCAGATATACGTGCAGCAGAAAGAAAGCCGACTGGAGAGAAGAACATTTGACCTTTACTTGGCCATTCTGCGAGCGCTTGTTCATATGCTCAAGTTCATCCTGGAAGGATCGCTCCGTGCGTGCACTCCTTTGCTGGTACGGTGGCAACGAGGCAATGCTGACACTCGTGTCCACAGGGAAAACCGGATTCGCCTTGATACAACAATCTTCCTATAAGAAGCAGCTCGTTAGCAGCATTGATGATATTCGAAGTCAGACCACGCGCGTGAAAGAGGAGGCCACCCAGTGCTCGCTGATGCGGCAGAAGGAAATGAACAATACGCTGTTGAACATTCAAACTTCAGCAGTCGATACAGCCATGGAACACAAACGGATGTTGAACGCCATTTACGGCTTTTTGAAGAGCAGCCCGTTAAGTAAGGTCCCTGAAGCGTATACCGGACACGATTGTACAACCACTAATCATGCGAACAGACCGGACACCATCAGAGATCCGGAATGATGAGCTGAGCGGCCCCCTAGAGAGAAAGATGCTCGGAGCCCCCAGGACGTCGACCAAGGGTATGGCATTCCCGCTTGCACACATGGCATGCTCTTCCACTCACGTACGTAGAACAGGTGAAACAGCTGCAGCGTCTCCTGCGCTTTGGCCCGAGCGCGGTCGCGAGCGATGTCGAGGCGAGTCTACGCAGCGGCAACGCCCTCGACGAACGGGGCCAGTCTGTGGCGGCCGCCCTGATCCGTGCGGACGTTTTCCGGCGCTTCATCCAGGACGAGACCGCGTCGGGCTCGCTTCTGGTCAACGGCAACGAAGACCAGGCGTCTGTCGACGGCCCATCGCCGCTGACACAGGTGGCCGCCAAGCTGGTGACCATCGCCCAGGCTGTGCGAGACGGCGCCGGGTCAACCTATGTGGTGTCCTACTTTGGCGACCGGCACCGGCCCTACGGCGGCGGCGACGCCTGGGCCTGCTCGCCCGCGGGCCTGCTGGCCAGCCTGTCGGGCCAGCTGCTGGAGCAGATGCGGCGTCGACGACAGGCACGACGAGGCTCGACCGCCCACCACGTCGACGTCGACCTGTCCGCCGTCACCGCCCAAACCTGGACCCAGATGCGGGCGGGATGCTATGCTCTGCGCAAGCTGAGTCAGCTGATGATGCAGCTGACACGGCAGCTGGCACCGGCCGACGTGCTGCTCTGCGTGCTGGACGAGCCCTCGCTCTACGAGATGGGCGCCCACCGGACCGGCCTGCATGACGTGCTGCGGCGGCTCACGCGGCTGGCCGGTGCCACCGACGGAGGCCCCCGTGTCAAACTGCTGGCGACGTGTCGCGGCCGAGCCGGCGCGGTCGGCCAGTATTTCGTCAGCGGCAGCGGCCGCGTCTTGGAGCTGGACGGGGAGGGCGTAGAGATCGAGGACACCGCAGCCTGGGAGATTGCTCACATGAAGTGAGGAGTAGTGATGTTTGAAGGGATATGCGTAGTAGGATTTGCGTAGTTTACAAACAATTGTGCATCACATTGTATGGATCTCTAATATACTGTAGAGTAGGATGAGTCAGCTGTGGCAAGAGACCAGCGGCTGCTATTTGACTGATGGCGTGCAATTCCAGCTGGTTAGTCGAGAGCATGGTCTATCCCTTTCTGTACAGAATCTGCTGCTTTAAGATCAATCTTGTCTTAATATTCCAAGATACTCGTATTCTTTTTATTCCAAGGTAAATCTGTGGCAAAGCTAACAGTACTTCTCAATGACACCAAATCTGAAACAAGATTTTGGATTCTAAATGTCTAGTACAACGCCTATGCACTATTCAACACCTCTAAAAGCTTCGGGAAGATGGGCGACCTGTAATCTGTTAGCAGTGTTTCCATAGCGCTAAGACTCCGATCAAACGTACCCAAGACCGGTGACGGGGTCCCAGCCCTTGGCCGTGGGAAAGCCGGTCGAGTTGCAGCCGGGGTTGCTGCCGACGGTGATGTCGGTGAAGACTTCAGGATGCTGGTACAGGATCGGGTGGATAAAACCGAGCGTACTCTTGCCGTCGGCAATGCGCTCCTCGTTGACGAGGTTCAGCACGGCCGCAAAGACAGGCGCCGACAAGCTGGTGCCGCCGACCAGCCACCAGGAGCCGTTGGAATAGACAACCTGGCGGTCGCCCACGGCAGCCACGTCAGGATAGGCACGGCCGCCGTGGTGGTAGAGGCCGCCGGTGACGGAGGAGAAGTTGCCGTCGACGACGTAGTGGTGGTAGCCCTGGAACGGCAGGCTGCTCTCGACCTGGTCAAAGTAGGCGCTAACGGCATCACGCTGATAGTCGGCGATGCCAAAGACGTTGCTGAAACCACCGCCGCTGGAAAAACGCGCGGTAGCCACCTCGGTCAGCGGCTCGTACGGCTTCTCGGTCCCGGTCGCGTTGGCCTTGCGGTCCCACTCAGTGCTGCCGACGGCCAGCACATACGGACAGGTGGCCGCGAAGCTAGGGTCGAAGATCTTGCTCGACGCCCCGTTGCACACCTTGCCGCCCACACCGGAGTCGCCGCTCGACATCACCACGGTCGTGCCCTGTAGTCCCAGCTTCATCCACTCGTTGCACTGTCGCTTAAGGTAGTAGTCCGGCAGGTCTGCCTCCGTCGCTCCGTAGCTAATGCTGATCACGTTCGTCGGCTTGTACACGCCACACTGCAGCTGGCCCGTGTAGCCGTCCGGGTGCAGGTCCGGGTACGATGGGTCCCGACATGCTTCCTCTGTGCAGTCGCCTGTCTCGCCGTATGCTGAGTATGTGCAGTAGCTGCCGTCGATTGCATCCAGAAACGTGTTCCAGAACCCGTTGTAGTCGAACGACGCCTCATAGTACTCGTCATTGTCCTGGAACAGTACTGCCCCCTGCGGATAGATCAGCGGCCACGCTGAATCAAAGTCGAGTGGCGCCTCCAGGTCGGAGGGCACGAACTCCGTCGTGTCCTCGGTCGCCCCGATGGCGCCGTCAATCAGCCGCTCCTCCGGGTACGTGCCGTTGGGGATGTGTCTGTGGGTGGTAAGCAAAACCAGCCTGCATGTCTCGTTGGGGTGCAAAACTCACGGGTACAGGGTGCTAAAGTAGACGTCGAGGTCTGCACGGCTATAATGCACATCGAGACTCTCGTAGATGCCAATCTGATTGCCTTCCGCTGCCAGCGTAGCGTTGGGAATACTGTACTGGTCTGTTTTGGTCAGCTGCTTGCAATCCAACCTAGAAACGCCCTCCCAAAGGACTCACTCTGTGTGCACTCCTTCGTGACGTAGAGAGAGCACGTGCTCGAGTTCGGGTGCGGGAAGCCCGGCAGCTTCACAATGTACGGCCGCGGATGGTCGTCGTATGTACTGCGTTTCTGCACCTCGTGCATACGGCTCTCCCGCTTCGTCCGGAGCCGCACGCCCGGCGTCACGTAGTCTACGTGCTCGCGGATGCTTTCCGGCAGGTGGTATTCTTCTGTCGAGATGTCGTGGACGCCCGTCTCGGTGTGCTCCCACATAAAGAATTCAGCAAGCAGCAGGTCCTCAGCCTCCCCGACCGTGGCGTCGAACTGCAGCCACTGCTTGTTCGCAGACAGCCCGATACGCTCAGTGGCAATGCCGTGGCCCGTCAGCCACTCATGGACTGCGCTGACGGCCGACGGCGCCGGCGCAAAAAAGGCCGTCACCTCTTCCGCCGACATGTGTTTTCCATAGAGGGCCGAACCAGGCGTGGAGCTGTTGGTGATTAGTCAGCAAAGAGGAACACCGCTTGTGCCTCTCCTCAGGCTTCTTTCCGCCAGACGTACATTTCCATCAGCCTGTCGTGGCCAGCCCCAAGGTTGCTCTGTGTCAGGCCGATCCGCATCGGCAAGACCTCCACCGACGACACCTTGGACCGCTTCGTCCACGCCGATGACCAGTGTTCCGCATGGCGCTCATGCAGCTGGTGTGTCGACGGCACCTCTCGTCTGCGCACCGGGCTGGCCAAACTCAGGCCGGCCGCGGCCGCCAACATCAAGGCTTTGGGGAGCATCGTTCAAGGGCGTGGTTGGCTGTCCTTTCACCTTGGGCTGGGCTGGGATGAATGCTGCTCCTAGCCGAGGAGGCGGACATGCTCGCAAACATATACTTGTGGAGATTCGAAGCGAAGTACGAAGTACCCGTGCTCGTATGCCCGTGTATCCCAGGTTGCATCCCAAGCCTAGTTGGGGAGGTTGTAAGCGTACCGAGTATCCATTGCCTTGCCAGCCACCCCAACCCCCAAAACAGGCAACTCTGCGTCGACAATCGTTGTGGCGAGGAGCAACAGGAACGAGCAAAGATCAGCGGTGTCCGTTGGTGATCAGCCTACGCCTGCAATAGGCTGAGGACCCTGCACATCCCATGTTGTGCTAAGCTTTTAGTGCTTCCTGCTTTAGGTAGGTCGGAGAGACGGGAAACAGGGATCATCAAGGGGGTCGTGCATAGGCCCAAAGGACCATTCTGCTCGAGCTGCAGCCACTTGTTTCTCGGGCATGGCCTCTACAGGGGGCATCCTGCCTGCCAGCCTATTTTGGTTGTTGCTTCTTCGTCCGGGCACCTCCCTCTTCTGGCCAAGGGCTGTGGGCCAATGACCTGCGGATGGGGCCTTGTGCCGAGCTAAGAAACAAAACAGCATCTCAGTGAGCTGAGCTGAGAGGAGGTTTTTCCAAATGATCTTGTCTTATTTTCAGGCTGTTGCCAGTCCGCTCTGGAAGCTTGTTCTGTTTGGAAGAGGTTGGTTTGTTTATTTGGGACCTGCCTAGTCCAACAGGCAACAGCGCCGTGGTGGGGTAAGCGCGCTGCGGTGATCGCTCTTGCCCCTC
The DNA here is from genome assembly GCA_019925595.1 of Grosmannia huntii. Lineage (NCBI taxonomy): Eukaryota > Fungi > Ascomycota > Sordariomycetes > Ophiostomatales > Ophiostomataceae > Grosmannia > Grosmannia huntii. The sequence continues at coordinate 85,922 of JADHKJ010000056.1, forward strand.
CTTATCTGCAAGAGCTCGTATTGATACGGGTATCTTGCACGGAAGGGCCTACTCGGTAGCTGCAACGCTGGTATAGCGTGATCACAGCACCTAATTGCTCGACAGTATCCGTACCTTTCGTACTCGCGTAAGCTACATAGCAGGTTCCTCGGTCTTAGCTCCTTTTTCAGGCCAAGCCCTACTCAAAGATACGTCGTAAATAAAGCAGAGTACGAGAAGCATGTGTGGAACAGAAAGAATATATTGTCGCGGCCAAGTTGCCAAGAGGAGCAGTGCAACAAAACACAGCACAAAACCCTTCGGTAGAAACCTACGATTAGCCTCTTACAGAGTACTCGATTCTCTATCCATTTGACATGACGTAATCGCCCTGGACACCCTAAAATACACCGTAAGAGTCGTTTGGGTTCGTCATCTCCGTTAGCGGAGGTATTGCACTATGTGTCTATGTGTCTTAACAGACCAGTCCACACTACGGCTTCGGCTTCAGCTACCGATCAGTGACCGTTACGCTCTCAATTAGACCATGTTCCGAGCAGCTACAACGGCGGTAATGATGCGCCCCCAGCGGTATCTTGCATGTCGTGGGGCCCGGCCTTCTGCGTGGATAAGCAGGAGAATGACGACCGGCGGCCGAGATGCTATATATATAAAAAGTGCTGCAGGCCAGTGATCTCGGATCTGCCTCCTCCCGAACGTCAGTCATCCGTTTTCGACGAGCTAGACATCATGGGAAGCATAGTGGCGCCCGAGACCCGGTCCAGGTTTGCAGACCTCGAGCTGATTCCCTACGACGAGGCCTACATGGTCCAGAAGAGCTTCGTCGACGATCCGTCGCCAGACAAGATCACCCTGGGCGCTGGTGTCTACCGGGACGAGAACGCCAAGCCATGGACTCTCCCGTCGGTGAAACTCGTATGTGGGGGAAAGAGACAAGCCAGGCCGACGACCAAGACATGAATGGACAGACCATACTGATCATCGATACCGCCGGAATAGGCCCTGTCCCGCCTGCCGGACGTGCATGATTACCTCCCCAGCGAAGGCTTCCCGCCCTTTGTTCAGGCCGCCCGCGAACTGCTCTTTGGGCAGCTGACCGCCGCGCTTTCTCCCCGGCTCGCCACGATCCAGACCATTGCCGGAACGGGTGCCTGTCATGTCGGCACCGAGCTGCTGATCCGCCTGCAGCGCAAGCCGGCGACCGTCTGGATTGCCGACCCGACCTGGATCAACCACAGTCTGATATGGACCATCGCGGCCGACGACGTCGAGCAGAAGCGCTATCCCTACTACGACGCGGCCAAGAGGCAGTTCGACTTCCAGGGCACCATGGCCGCCCTGCGCACTGCACAGCCCGGCGATGTGGTCATCCTGCAGACCTGCTCGCAAAACCCGACCGGCAACGATCCATCGCAGGAGCAGTGGAAAGAGCTGGCCGATGTGGTGCAAGAGAGGGGTCTCTTTCCCTTTTTTGACAACGCCTAGTATGAGCATCTCTCTCTCTCCTCTCCCTTCTCGCATAACTCACACCCCAAGCCAAGGCTTCGCCTCAGGAGACCCCGATGTCGACGCCTGGGCCATTCGCCACTTTGCTGGCAGGCCTGGCATGGAGCTCGGCGTGGCCCAGTCCTTTAGCAAGAACATGGGCCTCTACGGTGAGCGCCTTGGCGCCTTTCACCTGCTCCTGGCCGATCCAGCTATTCTGCCGGCCGCCCAGGCCAACCTCGTGCGCGTCCTGCGCGGCTCCGTCTCCTCCACCGTCTCCTTTGCCGCCCGCGCTGTCGCGGCCGTGCTGACCGAAGACGACCTGCGCACCCAATGGCGCATCGATTTGCGCACCATAACCGACCGCATACAGTCGATGCGCAAGGCACTGCGGAGTGAGCTCGAAGCGTTGGGCACGCCCGGCAACTGGGGCCATATTACTGACCAGGTGAGCCGCCTTCCTGACCCGAACTCCCGAGTGCCATGCTGTCTCTGTCCATGCTAACACAACCTCCCGGTAGCTTGGCATGTTTTCATACACCGGCCTCACACGGAAGCAGGCAGAAGTGATGGCCAGCAAATATCACATCTACATGCTCCCCAACGGTCGCATTTCTGTTCCCGGATGTCAGTATCTCCCACTGCGCATCGAAAGCAACACAACTGACTGGGATAGTGAACCCCTCCAACCTGAAAACGGTAGCGGCTGCTATGGATGATGTTGTGCGAAACGTCATCTAGCTGACGTTCATACTCGCACCCTTGCACATGTACTTATGTGATTAAGGTAGACTCTATACAAGTATGACAAGAACGCCCGTTTGACAGATACACGTGATCTACCTGTCTTGGCTGTATCTTCTCCTTGCTACCGCCTCGTCCACCTAAAACCTTAACGATTTAAAGCAATGCCCTCTCATGCACGCGATTTGTTAGCTAGATGTTAGTATGGGAACTCGCCACACTGTAGGCATACGGCCCTGTGATTCACACCTTAGACTATTCAGCCTCCTGCTCCTCGCAGTGCATCCCGTTGTATGACCGCCACGTACGAGTAGCTTCCTGTAAGATTCAAGAAAGCAGATCTGGCCACAATTTTTTTAATGCCTGGACATACAGTTTACTGTCAAGCGCTGTTGAGTGTAAAGCGGAAAGTATTCTTATCATTGTGCACTACTCTAATAATGCTGATAGCCCGAATCACATTCTCCCACCTTCTGCAAACCTATAAAATGCGCGGTTTCAGGCCGGTTACTTCCTTGATTTCCGCCAAGATCGACTGTATAGGCGTCAAAAACGTAATGTCCATCAGGCCGTTCCATCTAATATCCTTTTCTTGGCCGAGAGCGGTAGCTGTGCTCCAAGACCGGTTGCCTTCCGTAAGCGTGCTCAGCCTTTTATGGGAGAGCGGATCCACATGCAGGCCAGCGTCAAGCATGCCAACGATGGTCCCGTCTACGTCGAAGACGCAGGACCCCGAGTCGCCGCCGACGGAAAACATTTGAGTCTTGAAGGTGCCCGAAAACTCCATATCGCCGGGAAAGCTCAGTACAGGCAGAACGGTCGCCACTATGGGTGCCTTGTTTGGTAAGGGCGTCCGAATTACCGCTTCAAGTGCACTTAGAAGTCCTAACGTGAGGCCGCTTTCTGCCCCTTGCTTGAACACGCACCGGACTTTTTTGAGAGGGGGAGGTGGCGACTGAGCAGAATGGGCGGCAGCGGGCAGCTGAAATCGCACGAAGCCGTAACTGTCCATCTTGTGGAGGATGGGAATGTTGCCCCCTAAACCTAGTTTAGACAGTTCGTAGCACGTTTTTAGCGTGACAAGGTTGCCCATAAAGACCTTGTTCGAACCAAGAAGGTCATCGGCGTCATCGTTGTCGTCCTCGCCACCGTCCTTGTTGTCCTTGACATCGCCCCTCTCCATCTTGTCGTCCTTGTCCATCGCAACCAAAGCCCAATCACTCCAGCCGCCATCGCCGTTCAGGCCATGCTTTGCTGCGAACGCGACGTGTCCGACACGTCGCTCCGGTGCGTCTAGGCTGAGCTGTGATGCGGCCTCTATCAGACCTGTGACTTGACCGAGGTATGTTTTTTCACAACTCTCGAAGAGAGCAAGCGCTTCTTTTTCTGTTTCCGAGGCAGTGTCCTCGTAAGTCCTCTTCTGTAAGGGCCACATGACACTTTGTATCGGCCATCGGCAGTCTTTCAGATTGCGAAGCTCATCCATAAAGCGATCTGTTGCGCCCCAAGCAATCTGTATTGGGCCACTCGTGTCACCTGGCTCAATGTAACACTCGTCATAATTGTGGCGGGCCCGCACAGCGACATGTCGGGAGGTCAGGGCATATGTTCTTTGGCCTGGCTGGCGCGAGCCATCGCTTGCATCCAGTTGCAGGTAGCAGCCAAGGCTGCCGAATTTTTCTGTCTTTGGCGACAGTTTTCGCCGGACTTGTTCGCTAGGCTGTTCTGGCTGTTCTGGTCGGTGTTGGGGTACTATTTGGATGCACTGGCCGGGTAGAGGCAAGAATGGCATCATAGCATTGTTGACGGGTGCAATCTCATCAACAACATATCGCCTCTGCTTCAAATGAAACGCGTTGTACTTTGGCTCGAATGCACGGTGGAGGGCAGCGGATGACGCGTTGCCGCCAGAAAGGGAGACAACACTCATTTCGAGCACCTCGACATGCATATTACTGATACCGGCCTCGATAAGTGTCTTCTGGCATGCTGTGGCCATTTGCATTCCCCGCTGCCAGTCCGTCGAGCCCTCTTGCACGCCAACAAGTAGGACATTAGAGTCATCGTCGGGACCTTCTTCGTTGCAATATGTGGCCCGTGAGAGAACGCAGCAGGAGAGCAAAAATGTCCATTCGCAGCGCGCACTATCCAGCACGGAAACGAGGGTATTCCGCAAGTCTGGAGTCCACAAGCCAATAACAGCGTCATCAGTGACAGGCTGTAGTATCTTATGGAGCTTGTGCCACGGTCGCTCGTCGGTTCGCGCGACAAGGCGCGGGCGTCGGCTATTGAAGATATAGTAGTTGCGTTTTTCCTCCTCGGATGGCTCCATTGTGTCGTAGAGAGCCGGATTCTTTTCTACAGCCGTAGACGCTGGCAAGAGAGTTGTGTGCTAAAGGCTTTCTTGACCAATGTTGATGTCGTAGTCCGTAGAACGCGGGCGTTTGTTTGAAAGCAAAAGTGAATCAGACAAGCTTCGCTTGTGCATAGTTCTCGCCGCCATCGTGTATTATAGAGAATTTCTTCCAGGGGAATGACTCAGGGTACGTGTTGAAAAGATGTTGGGGCGGGAGCGAATATGTTTGTTTGCTAATGAGTGAAGGCGAATATGTTTGCTGAGCGGCCATTGCTTTAAATAGCGAAAATCCTGCCCCGCGTACTTTGCTGATTCACCCCACGTTTATTCGAATTGCCCCGCACTTTGATGAATAGTGTCTGCCTCGCTACGCGCACTATAAAAAAAAAATCACCTCCTTACATAGTAGAACTTGCCTGTTAGGTGAATTAACAAAATGAGCATAGCCCGTCCTTGTGCTGTGAAATAATGACGCGCTCTATAAACGACCGCTAGACACCTCGTCTCCACTTCTGTGGCAGAGTATCTGGTAGACCTGGTATCTGGTGGTTGCGATATGGGGGTGCTTCCGGGCAGCTATGTGTCGGCCTCCTTAGTCGCCCTTCCTCGTGCTTTGTATAGCCATCTTTTTTTTCTCGAGCCTCCTCTCGTCCACAGAGCCTTTACAACAGGATCTCCCCCATGTTTTCGCCCTCGAAGCCCAGGACAGAAAGTTTCTTCACCCTCGACTTCTCGGCCGCCTTGTCCACTGCCTTCTTCTTCTTGTGGAGCTCTGCCATGACATCCGAGTTGATCCTGTCATAGCCCGGTGGCGCCTCGTCGTCTCGGTCCAGGTCGATCTCCCCCAACAACAGCACGTTCTCGCCCCGCACCAGATACGTCCCCCGGGGGATGTCCGCGTACAGGCCGTGGCCTTGGGCCGCGCTCTCGGGGGCAGCCGGTGCATCAAACGTGCCCGGCGCAAGGAACGTTCTCTCGATGGCGTTCTGTAGTATTAAGTTGGCTGTCCCACGCCAGTCAGCAACAGCAGTTAAGAACGGGCACTTCGAGGCCATACCAAACTGATCCCACGTGCGCAAGACACCAATCACTTTTCTGCCGTCACGAAGGACGACCATAAGCTTTTCTGGGGAGCGAGAACATCATCAGTCACCGCCATCCAGGCCCTGCTGATCGTCTCCTACAACGCGCCACGTGTTAGGAAACTCACTGTCCGTGAGGTCTAAAAGCTGCGCCGCCGTGGTGAACATCTGCGCCGGCAATTGGTCTTGCTGGAGGGGGGGCTGTGGGACCGCTGGGCCCCCTGCCCCCCGAGGCTGCTGGGGGTCTGAAATCGACAGGTTCTCCATCAGGAGCGTGCGTTCTTGTGGTAGTGGAGATGCGACTCGAGCCCGTCCATGGACGTGGAGGACAGCCCTCTTGTTTGTCTCTGCAGTGCTGCTCTCGTCGCCTGGCCGATTGCTTCCGTCGTGCTTCGGGGCCCTCTGAAAAGCTCAGATAACGCGCTGCCTCGGGTGTCTTCCTGCGCGGCTGTCGAGCCTTGTTCACAGAGCCTGAAGCCTTTTGCTCACGTAGCCTTGAGATGCGATGGTGGAATTTGTGTGTCGTCGCCACAGAGCTCGTTTTCTGATTTGCCGATTGTGGGGCGTCACGTGTTACAACCGGCTGCGCCAAACGTACTTGTGTAGCCTTTCGATTTGGCCGTACCTAGCTTTCGTGTGTCACTGGGCTCGACAAGAAAGCAGAAACGCCGGCTTCTTCTGTTACAGACGTCTCCAGAACTCCTTTGCGTTGAAATGGCCGAAGTGTCTGAAGAGTGTATTCCAGTTTTGCCTATACTATTACAAAGATACCTCTTTCAATTAACCTTTCAAGACAGATATCGTAGCTGCCAGGTTGCACAAGAAGTCAACTACTTCTTTCGAAAGAAAACACCAAAGCCAGTTCTGTTCTGTCGAAATTGGAAATGCATAAAAACGGCGGGCACCCTATATCTAAGTCGTATACCAAGCAATGCTAGCTAAGTTACTTCCTTCTCGATGCCCACATATTGATTGCTTAGCAATCCCCAGTGATTCCATGCAAACTCCCTTAGACGCTGTCACAATGACATATAATTAGAGCAGCGGACAAAACAGATATGCTGCAGCCTGCCCCAGAGCTTGTTAATACCTGCTCAGTAAGACGCAAAACACAAGAAACCGTTCCGTCGTAAACACAAGACTGTGCCTAAACAATAACAAACTAGGCCTCGCCGGTAGGGCTTCGCTTCCGCGTCAATTTCGCTTTCTCTGTGCGCGCGTGTTGCTGCCTTGCCGACTCATCGCTGCTCCGCCTTGGCTGCTCTGCCGGCTCATAGGACTAGCACCCACGGCCGCGCTGGTGGCAGCATGCAGATTTGCATTAGATGCGCCTACAGGCGTCGATGGCTCGTCCCGCACGTTGCTCGACGGCAGAGGCAGAGCCTTCCGCAAACGCTCGGGATCCTCCCTCTCATGCTTCAGATACGCGAGGTAGCGGCTGTCTCTAGGCGAGAAAGCTGTAGCTTGCAGCACCTTGCGGCCACCGTTGGCATTGTCAAAGTTGGAGCCGGTGCCGTGCAGCTTCTCGTACTGCCGGAGAAGCCGAATAACTGCCAAGTCCGATGTGATGTCGTCGGACGAGAGCGTGGCCGGTGTGTTTGCATCAATTTTAGAATGCGACTTTGCGTAATTGCTCATAAACATCGGCGGTATCTTCGGCTCGTTGGCCGCCAGCTTCTCCAGATTGCTCGGCATCTCAAAGTTGGACAGCGCCTCCAGACCGACAAGCTTCTCATCGATGAAATTCGGCAGCTGGCTCGTTGCGCCCCTTGTGCTCCGCGTCGCATGCGATGGCACCCGCTCCATGGTTGCTGCAGCAGGCGTAGCATCACGGTCGTGGTCCTCGTCGCCCGACTCGGTGTCAGATGCCGAGGAGACTATCTCCCCATTGCTGTTGACCTTATTTCGGTGCGACAGCAAATATTTGTGTGACGCCAACGCAGCTGCATTGTAAGTCATCGCCAGCTCCTTGTCCGTGAACAGCTTGTCAATGCTGTACACCGGTCCAGTAACTTTGCGATACGCAAGACGGTCGCCATGCCAGAAAGGTGTGGTGCCATTGCTGTCCCCAGACCGTCTTTGCGGCGCCGGGGAACCATCGTCATCACCGTTTCTTTTCCGTTTCCGGCTGTCGCCAAAACCGACGAGGTCGTCCACGTTCTGACGCAAACGTGTGGCTCTTTTGCTATGGGTGCCGCCTGGGCTGGAAGGATTCGTGAGAGAGAACTGATTCGGGTGCAACAGGAGAGCGGAGGCGTCGGAAATCTCCAGAGCCTCCTTCTCTTTTGTTAACCGGACCTTCTTGGCGGTGATCGCGTTGATCAGCCGCTCGCGAAGTGTTTCGGACAAGTGCTTGTGCTCCCGGTTCGCAGTGTCCGTCTTGAAAATATGGGTGTTCTTAAACTCTTGGGCTTTCTTCTCGAAATCGTACTGTGCAAGGACAATCGCCGTGTCAATCTCTGGAACTGCAAGTCGGCCTTATCCTCTAGTTACTCCATCCTCGACTTACCTTTTGCTTCGTCAGCTCAGAGTCTCGCTCTTCAACGAGGTCCTCGATCTCCTGAATCCATTGCTGGAATGTCGGGCCGGCCATCTCCAGAAGGCCGCGGCCCCCTCCGCGGCCATCAGGGTCAGGATCTCTGTTGAACTCCTGCTCCCGGTTGTGCCTATCAGACCCGAGGAAATCAAGTGGCCGATCAGTGTAGGGATCTAGTCGCATCACTAGGTTTGTGTCGATCTGTATTTTTTGGAGCTGTTCGCGATAGGTCATGTCGCGATCACGACTGAACTTCTCGGACAGAGTGGCGAGCCGATCTGTGAGGAGTTGTCGCTTTTTGTCGCGTTTGGATTGGCTTGGGCCGGGAGAGGCATTTGCGCGTCGGTCTATCCGTTGGTCGGCCTCGCCAACAAAACCAGGGGGGTGGGCGTCTGCCGAAGCCATCGCTTCTGTGCTAAGTGTTGCTCGAGTATGTCGCAAAAGGAGGGTAAAAGGTTATATTGTTGTCGCAAGTTGAGAAAAATGTGAAGGGAAGAGGGGGCGTCTGGAGATCGCCTTTGTCTGGCCAATATTTGTCGAGGCACCGAAGACGTCTTCTTCAGTTACGGTTAGGGAGGGTGGTAGAGCTGTCGCATTTGCTTCGAAGTCCCCTCGTCAGCTCGAGATCACAAACAGGTTTGAAGGCTGATCCACTGGCTACTTCGTTTGAGGCTGCGAAGACTCGGTGTCTTTTCACGACTTAGACGCTGGTGAAAAGAGAGAAAAAAGACGAGCGCAGAAAAAGCATCAGGATGGGGAGCAATCGCTTTTGTCTTCCGTCGAGGGCGGAAAGAAGAAAATGGATAGGAGGGTCCCAGTACACCCCTATTTTAAGAACAAGAGGCCATGAACAAGAGAGGTAACAGGAGAATGAACAGTCGAGAAGATGAATGGCCGTGTAAGATGGTGAAGAAATCGGCTGGCAGCGTCTCTAACACCACCATTCAAGCCGACGACGCCCAAACGGCACGATTGGCTGCTTTAGGTTAATGACCCACCCGCGGGATCGGCTGATCTATTTTTTCCGTATCGGAAATGGCTCGCACAGCAAGAACCTCGGGGCTGCACGGCAGATTGCATTCCGGCAGCCCTTGAAAGGCGTGTCAGACATGTGTGTATTGTGGGATAAATGCCAATTTGGCATCTGCCCTGAGTATGAATCAAATATGTGGCGTATGCAGTGGTGCACCACCACAGGGCGTGAGATCAGATCTTCGATCTGATTGGTCGGTGTGCTTGTCAAAACCTAACTGACAATTCGCTACAACACAAGGGCCCGAAACTACTCGTAGAGCTCTTATGCTTCCCTGCCAGCATAGAACTCTTATAAACATGCATATAACTGACGCGCAGCATTTACAGTCTGGAAAAGAACCAATCCGAAGTATGCCTTCCCATCTTTTCGGCCAGGCACCTACGACAGCGAGAAGATGCATCTAACAACACTATCTAGATGCTAAATCAATCGTGAGTTTGGGTTTGTCACTACCCGGTATGTCAGTTTTAGCCTGCACTGGCGACAAATTCTGACCTTATATGGACCTGTTCTGGGCAGGGAATGACACCAAATATTCGAGCTGATGACAGTTTGGTGGAAGAGGCTGGGCTCTTGACCATCATATACTACCGGTGACGAAGCTCACACCTACGGGATTCGTACTCGGTGGAGAGACGCTCAAACGTTGTGAAACGAGCGTCATTCACAGGAGTGTGGTTCGCTAATTGGTGACGCCATGATCCAAATCGAGGTTTACTAGGTCTTTCCGATGTAGAGCCAGGAGTGGACGTAGATACTGGGCCAAGTAGATACTATGGCAACCGTGATATTACACGCTGTATGGATTCACGTTCTCGATCATTAAGTTCTCTCAGTCGCTAGTAAACCATCATGTCACAGAAAGTCCTGCTCGGCAATGCGACAAGGTTTAGGTATCATGAACATATTAACTATCTACAATCAGGAGGCGATCGATATTCCAAAAAACGATACCGGGCTACATTTATTTTCCAGTAGCCCATTCATGGCCCAAACACCAGCGCCCGCACCTCAATGCTCTCTCGCCCCTCGGCGTCCGACACGGATCCTGGGTGCTCGAATGCGGAATGTGCTAGCCGGCCACCGGCCACAGACGACCCATCTTTCAGAGCTTCGCTGTCGAAGCATTCGAGCAGAAGCCGCTCGTTACCTGTCATGCCGCTAAGGTAGTACCACTTCTGCTCCGGGCTGTACTGGATGCCGGCCGTGTGTCCCACGTAACCGCCGCTTTCCTTCGGATAGCGGTGCTCGATGGGCACAACGTCCTTGTCCGCTACAGAAGCAGAGGACGCAAACGCCAGAGGGAACGACTCCACCGGACCTTTGTTGAGCGGCCGCCACACGTTGATGATGCGGTAGCGGCCCTGGAGCAGCTTTTCGGCCTCGTCGGCCGGCAGGTGGCGTCTCACACGCTGAGCAGCAGCATCGGCAGTCTGGTCAATATGTGCACGTGTCACAGGACCGCGTGGCCCATCCGAGCCGGCACGGCGAATGGTGTGGTCGAAAAAGACGACCCGGTTGGCGCCGGGAACATGGCGGAGCAGTAGCTCCTCGACCTCGGGATAGTACTTGGCACGGATGGACTCATCGTCGACAAAGTCGGCCTCCTCAGAGGGCAGCACGTCTTCGACAACGAGGAAGGCATGGTGGTCGAGAGACGCCGGTGTCTTTGTAAAGTCGTTCCGCCCACGAATGTCCTCGATCAGCACCTCGTGTGTGGCGTAGGTGAAGTTGCGCTGGGGCTCACCCTCTGGTGGGTTGTCGACGTAGTTGAAGGGTTTGGCCCCGTCAGCCGGAGTGTTAAAAAAGTTAAGCTCAGCTCGGACATCTCCGCGAGGAACACGGTCTGACGGTGTTGATGAAATGGCCATTGAGTGAAGTGAGGCTCAAATGTAGGCCCTGACGTCAAGAGTTTCGAGGGACAGACAGCCAACGAGAAGGGATAACACGCAGGCAACAAAGTGTAAGATCCAAATAACTGTATTCTGCAAAATCTTCAGCAAAATCTAGCCTTCAAATCTGTAGAGCAAAAAGAAAGACTACTCGAGCCAGTTGGAAGCCAATGCAGGCTTTAATACTCGATTTGACAGGCATACTTGCAGGAAAATTATATCCAACCGCTTAGAATTACAAACCGTGATTTCAAATAGACGATTACAGCAAGCTACAATAGATAGTTCTGGTTCAACCCGATCACGCAATTGCCACAAGTACTTTTCACCATATGACTAACATGCAAGCACTTTACCAAGCCCTACGGTTGTACAGACCCAACATTGCGGTCCAGAATTCACCAGCCGGGTTCCCCGCATTATACCATCCTATCCTCGATGGCCCCCAGGTGTTAGCCGGATAATATAATTTTTACCAATTGTCCACTTATGGGTGAAGACCTGCTCGGTAAATGCTGCCACGTGACCGTGATACTGCAGGGCTCTTTCCCTTTGTACGACGTAGTAAAATGTGGGGCGCGCGTAGGAGATGCTAATCTCCATTAGGTACTTAGTAAACAACTACTGTCACTCGCGTACGTGGCCCAAGCTTCTCGAACGCCTTTCTCTTCGCCCCCACCTTTTCATTCTCAAAACGCGCTTCATCTTTCAATCTCTCCCCAGTGTCTCAACCGCTCGAGCAGCCCCGATCTGCTACGGTCTTCTCCTCTGCCGATACCACTCTGCGATTTGAGCAGAGCTTCCATCCTACGATCAATCTCATCCTGCAGTCTTTCTCGCGACGCGCGCCGAGCACATCCTTCGCGCTCATCTCACCGCACGGCGTCATGGACACGCCGTCGGGGGACTTGGGGTCCTCTCCCGATCCGCTCAATGACTCCTCCGATGCGACCATTGCCCTTCTGGCCTCGTCAGCGGTCCGGCGAGTGACGCGCAGCCAGCGATCGAGCAGCCACTTCGCGCTGGACCGTGGCCCAAACTCGGTCAGATCAACCTCAGTTTCTCCTCGGAAGCGGGTCTTCCGTCTCGATGTCGGCAACGACATCTCCCCACAGAGGATCAGGGTTACCGTCGAGACGGAAGATCACTTGGGCGATTCGGAGCCTGAAAGCACTGGTGCAAAGTTGGAGGACAACGTTAGCCGTCGGCTGTTTCACGGCGCCTCCTCGATTGCTGCGAAGCCCTCCCTTCGTCGTCGCGGACGGACATCCTCCTCGGCAGCTCCGTCCTCCCCTGTCAGGTCGCCCCAGAAAGCGGTGGCGACGACGACGACAAAAATACCCCTGCGTGGCCTCTCCGACGATGAATTCGCTGGTGCTACTCCTAAACGGCCTCGTGGTCGCCCGCGGCGTTCCGGCACACCATTACCCAAAATCGCTGCAGACAGCAGAATATCCGCCAGCCCGGCTCCCTCTACACCGGCCGTGGAGATGACACCGCAACGCTCTCAGAGGACTGGTTCGTCAGCTTTGAGAGGGGAGAATCTTGCGACAGCCGGGACTCCCAGTTCGGTGGTTTCCCGCAAGCCAGCATCAAAGCGTGCGTCGAGGGCTACTTCTGTCGACAGTGATCTGGACTCCATTACCGACTCTCGTCCGCGGAAGCGTGGCCGACCTCGGCGTCTGGCCATGGCTCCAGATGAGATGGCAGCTATTGTCGAGCAACAGGAGGAGATCGATTCCGCTGCCAATTTCTACGCATCCATCGAAACCGACGACCACAATCCAGACCAAGGCTATCTCGAATATGGTGCGGCATCGTCTCCTACTCCCACGACTCTCTCTTCAGTCGATCTCGTCAAGGTTCAGACTCCTGTCCCCGACTTTGAATATGCTCCTGCCACCGACTACAACGAAAACTACCTGAGCCCGATCGAGGAAGTATCGGGCATCGGCGCTGACATTGCTCCAAATGGCAATAGAAGTTTCCATAAGACTTCCCGGCGGTCTTCCAATATAGACGATGCGCATGTGGAGGATGATGTTGCGGGCGACGCTGGCGATGGCGATGGCGTTGATTCTGGTGACGATTCTGGCGAAAACTATGGCTATGGTGCAAATGGGCCCGACGACAACGCATATGCCAATGACTATGCCGCTGCAGATGACTTCTACACTACTCACAACTACGAAGACGAGCTCGCCGCGCACGAACCAGCCCCAGAGAGCTTCACCCGGAGAGAGACATCTGTGAAAGCTGCCCCTCTGGCTGTTGAAGACCGCTCATTCGACAAGGACGGCGAGGCCCCTGAAGTGGGTGGCAATGAGTCTCAGGCTCCATTTACAATTGCAGATGCCCCTCAATCTGAGGCGGACCTGAGAAGTGGTAGGGACATTATTGCATTGGCATCGGCCTTATTCCACCAGTCTGCTAACATGCTGAAGATCCCGGATTGCCTTTTGGCTACACCCCAGCCACACAGCGGATTCGTGCACGTTTTCCTCAGTCTGAGTTCACCCCGTCTGCTGTTGGCAGCGAGGCCGACACAGTATCTATCGGTGCCGCAACAGGAAGTGAAGGGGGATTTGATATGGAATCCGAATTGGACGAGGCAGCAACGACCAGATTCCAGGACCAAGACACGATCGCCAAGGGAGAGGACTTTAGTATGATTGGCATGGAGTCCCTACAAACCAGCATCAATATGTCACACTCGGAACTTCCTGAGATGGGCGAGACCACAAGCCGAATCGTGAGCAGAACACTCGAGTCCATCCGTCAGGGCAACGATGGAGATAGGGACAGCGCTCTCAGTATGCTTGACCTCATCCAACAGTCCGATCCAGCCACTCCAACGTCCGTCCTTACGTCTCGCGAACCGCAACCTGTGGCCGGCTCTTCTCACACTCTACGACACCCGCCACGATCATCCCCCGCCCTCTCACAAAAGGGGAGCCCGAAGAAGAAAGCAGAGCCTCTCGGGAAATTCATTGCTCGCAAAACTCTGCACCAAGTCCAGTCCCCTGCCGTGCCGCAGTCGCATAGGAAGACCGCACGTGTGGACCATTCTCAACATGACAGAACTGGATACGATGACTCATTCTCCGAGATTCCTGACTCTGTGCTCGAGGCTGCCATACCACAGGCCACCGACACGGTTTACTTTTCACAACAGCAGGCAGAGCTTACTGGACACATGTCACAGTTCCAGCCAAGTTTCAAGGACAAGGAGCCTGAGCGTCACATGGAGCAAAACTATCGTCCACAACCAGGAGCTTCACCACGCGACGACGTTTATGCCAGTGGTGATAAAAGCGCCACAGTGGCCCTGGGATCTACATCACATCATATACCCCCAATCCCCACCATTCAGACAACATCTGATCATGGCGATGATGCCTACAATGACGGAGAAGACGAAGAGTACGGAAATGAGGCGGAGGAAGAGGACGATGATCGTGATGAAATTGAGGTGGACCAGCAAGCGGCTGATATCACGTCGTCACCACCGCACCGCCTTGTCGAGCCACAGCAGCAAACTGCCGGACCGTTCACTCACAGTCAACACGTCTCCCAGGAAGGAACATCGAGGGTCACGCCAGCTGCTGTTGCATCGCCCCGTCATCCCCCAAAGGCACCGTATGTTGCAAGCTCGGAAAGAGTTGACCGGCTTGCCCTGCCGTCAGAAGCGTTTCGGCCTAGCCTTTCTCCCATAATGCGTGCAGGCAGAGTGTTGCAGAGCGTCACATCGGACCCTCCCTCACCAAAGGATAATGAAGGATTCCTGCGCAGCCCCTTTCGTCACTCTTCGACCAGAGATACTCGTTCGCCATCTAACCCCCCGCAAAACAGCTTCAGTGGCCCAGATCCAGAACAGTCTCGGACTCAGGAGAGGGTCAAATCACCGGAAGCCCAGCCTCAAAATACGGTCACACCTTCGCGCCCACCATTGTCGGCATCGCGGAAACTATGGACAACTGCCTTAGCCCCCTTCAGCGGCTTGAGAAGTCTAGTCGTCAAAGGGGCACAGATTGTGTCCCCTCGATTTCCCCCGTCTGCTTCAGCAGTCCCAATTTCTCAGTCGCCGACGACGCCGGGTGCAGCCAAGCGGTCAGCCGAGACTGCGCAGCTAAATGGATCTGACCGCGGCGAGTCCTCGTCCCGCATCAAGCGACTTCGCTTGTCATCTCTGCCAGAAGCTCCGCTGGCTGCCCGATCGGGAAGCAGTGAAGCAGATCCTGGGAGCGAGACGGGCAGATCATGGCGTTCGCTCGTTTTTAGGGAAGGCAGCGTTGCTGGCTCGATTACCAGTTTTGCCACCAAGCTGATAACCCGAAATGCGCAGAACCGTCGTCCAAATGAATTGGAAGCTGAGGCGGAAACGGCAGCCCCTTCTGGTTTCTCACGGTCGTTTTCGGACAGGAGCAGACCTGTTGCTAGTCGGCTCGATTCGAGGACGGATGAAATTGCTTTTAGCAATGACCCCGAGGTGTTTCCTGTCACTCCATCTGCCTATGTACAGCCCGCGGACGATATCGAAGATGGTGATGTCGACGACGGCAATGTTGACGATGACGATGTCGACGACGATGATGATTTTGATATCTGGGCCATTGAAGCCTCGCGTCCAACGCCCGCGCCCGCGACAAGATTCACCGTTTCATCCGTACCCCCAGAACCCGTGCGGGACCCGCGGCTCGTTCGTCTCGGTGCAAGCCAGATCAATAGGAGCGTGCGGAAGGAGAATATGGGGGCTAGCATATCTGGCAGTCGCCGCTACAGCACGCGCCCTGTAGAAGAGGCGGAGCGCGAGGAGTTTTCGCTGCTCGACATGGAAGGGGATGTTGATAAGACGGCGCAATCGGGCCACTCTTCAAAGCGACCGGCGCCATTCAATCTGGATGATTTCTTTTCATCCCCAGTCGCAGTACCGAAAATGCTCCCGCCGACGTCTGAAAGCAACATCAGGCTGAATGAACGGAGCAGGCAGGAAACATTAGAGCGGCTTTTGGAACGAGACCGCAGACGGGATGCGGATCAAGGCGAGAAGGAGGGCAGCCAGACTGGACACGTTGGCAACGAGAATGCGGCACACGACGAACGCCCCGAACAGTCCGATTTCAATGTGGCGTTCTACGGCGAGCCACCGGCATCGACCACGCCGCCCAGAGTGGCGGCGGCTGTAGAAGAAGAGCGCAGCTGGTCGCAAAGTGACATTAGTGAAAGCGACGCGGACAGCAGCAGACACGCGCATCGTGTGCCGCAGATCAAGAATGTTCCTCTCAGACGAGGTATCAGCAGGTCACAGCAAGCGAGGATGGATTTCCTACGGTCTATGAGGGAGTCGTCGGTGAACTCGGGGCGTGACAGCGAACAGTCGCCGCGAGAGAAAGCGGGCGGCGAGCATGCTGTGGAACAGGCGATTTTCAACGAGGAAGAAGCAAGCACTCCGCTGCCGAGCTTTCGCAGAAGTGCGATGCTGCTTTCCAGCAGCCCTGAAGATGGGCCGTCTCTCAGAAACAGACGGGCATCTGCTCAGGCCAACGATGAAGCTGACGACGAGTCTTCCTCTGTGTCTTCGCATTCAGAAGAAGCGGAAGTGGCCGCCGCGGAAGGACAAGCTGCAGTGACGAATGAGTCGGTTTTCTTTGAAGAGCCGGAGACGCAGTGGGGATCATGGGCGACTGAGGTCGAAGAGCCGTCTTACGTGGAATCGGAGTCAAGTTTTATGGCACCGGCGCTGAAGCCGCTGCCTGCCAAATCAGCCTCTCCTACAAAGTCATGCTTGAGGTCGCCAGCCAAAGGCAAGACACTGGGACGCGTGGTGGAGTTTGCGAGCAGCACGGAAGCGGCCAATACTGGGGAGCAAGTGATGAATGAGCGGGCCAGCATGCAGCAGGCCACACTGCAGTTTGCGGAGCATTTTGCACTGGACACGGAGAACCGTGTTCGGGCTGGCGGCCGTGGGCCGTTGGCACAGGGCAATGCACAGACGGACATGAAGGAAGCGAGCAGAGGGTACGAGGTGGACGAGGAGCTGTCGGATATGATGCTTACAGATGCCCACGAGATCAGCACACCGCTTGCGTTCATGTACACGCCGAGCGTGCAGGCTGGACGGCCCTATTTTCACGGGGCGAACAAGATTCCGCGGGCCAGCTGGCGGCCGCCGGCGGCGATAGAGTTGCCACCACGGCGCGACTGGACGCTGGAGGACTGGTTGAGCATGAATCAGATGTTGCAAGAGTACCGGCGGCTGGGGCCACTGAACTTCAAGCTGCGGTACATGCCGGAAAGGCGAGGAACGGTGCGTTCGCCCGAATGGACCAAGGAACGGCCTTCTCTGGCTTTGCAGCGCAAAGTAGTGCATACGGAGAAGGAAGGTATGCTGATTAAGGATTGGCACCTCGATATCGTGGATGTGTTTTACATCAAGGCGGGACGGATCTGGAACCATCACTACCTGCTGCGGCGGCTTTTCTCGCTCTTTATCGGCGAGGCGCGGCACGGGATACTGCAGGATTCGGAGTTGGACGGATTGTACTCATAGGTGGGACTTCTGTTATAGCATTTAAAATTTTGGGCATGGCAGACAAAGGGCATGGGGCGTCCCAGAGGATTGCATATTGGATTGGCGTTCTGGGTGGAACGGGCTAGAAGATACCCCTGATGTTTGATTATCGAGACGGCAGAGAGCCGGAAGGCAGCAGCGAATCGGCGGTGCCTACGTTACGATTGAGTGTCATGCAATGTGTCAATTATATGCTGTTGTATTTATGTCCGAACGGACTGCCCTGGAGCAATATGTAGTGTAGCAGTGCTTCCCAGTGCTCTAGCACGATATATCAAACAGGAAGATAGAGACAGACCCAGACAGAAGAGGGAGGAAAAGAAAAAGCCAGACGCCGACCGATGCGAGATGAGAAAGTCTCATGCCAAGTAGGCGGAACAAAGGCCGCCGGTGAACGCCAGATATGAGACAGAAACGGCAGATTGGTATTGTACAGAGAGATGAAGGTGGCGGGCTCAAGCGTCGTTCATCAGTTCGACGGGTGGGCGCTGGGTATGGGCGAGGATGGGTGCAGGCGGCACGTAGGCGTCTGGTTCAGCGGTGAGGTCCTCGACTGCGATAGCGGGCAGGCTGCCGAGGGAGCCATGATCGGCGGGTTGGTAGATGACGAGGGTGGCGCTGCGGCTGCGGGTGGCGCGGGTGGTGGCGGGGTTGTTGCCAGTGGCGGAGCGGCTGGCGACGGTGCTGCTGGCAGGTGAAGGCATATCGGTCATGCAGACGTCGTCGAGCTGGTCGACCGAGGTGGCCTGATGATGGAGGCGGGCGAGGGCCTCGGCGAGGTCGTCGGCGTGGACCTGTTTGTTGGGGGCGCCTTCGAGGCGCATCTGCCAGTCATGGGGCGGCGACGGGGGCGGGCTGATGAAGAAAAGCTTGCCCGCGTCGGGCAGCGCGAGATGTTGGATCTGGCCGGAGCCATCGAGCGGCGTTGGGCGGCCATAATACACCTGCACCGGTTCGCCGAGGACGTCCTTGTGTGCCCACAGGCTGCGGACGCGCATGGCGTCGGCGGCCGAGAAAAAGGACACGACAATGCGGCGAAAGGACCGCAGTGGCGCCCACGAGTGCAGCGGTGCCGTCTGCGTGATCAGACCGCGCAATGTCTGCAAATTGTCCGGCCGGAAGACGTCGGGATGTAGGAGATTAGTCAGCAGAAGTGTGTTGGTGGGTGCAGTGGCGGCCGGCGGCGGCTGCATCAGCATCGGCGGCGGCAGGCCGGAGAGGTCGAGCGAGAGCGAGGGCCCGTGTCGGGACCGGTGGGCTGCAAAGCCCGTCGACGTGGGAGAGGTGGGTGAGGTCGGCGTCGAGAGAGAACTGGCCGGTGCTGTTGGCGACCGCGCGAGCGAGAGCGGCTCGATCGGGATGGCGTCCATGGTGGCTGGGCGAGGATGGGCAGATACGCGTAAAAGGGATAGGGCAGCGCCGAGAGGAAGTAGAATGGGACAGGAGTCGCTGAGCTTGTCGATGGCTCTTTTTTCGTGCTCTGGTTGGAAGGGTAAGCCTATATAACCAAAGGAGAGAGGCAAAAGTGGACCACAGATGGAAGAGTTCACAGCCACAGGCGGCGCTAACGAATGGATGCGTAGACGGCAGGAGCAGTCAAGCCAGTCGCGATGACGGCGCAGACAGAAAAGCGGAGACGAGAGGCTGCGCCCCTACGGAGTACATATTACGATGTACCCACCCGGAGAGGCAGCCACGCGGTTGGTCGGTGCCTGCCCGATCCGGTCGATGCTGACTAACCCTCAGAGTAGACAACGTGTACAGAGAAGGAGACATGGCTCTCGCCCTTCTGGAGGCTTCGAGAGGTATCGTACATGGTCGTGTCTCAAAGTCTGGCTCCCCGCAAACGAGATGGCCACACATAGCCCCGCGAGCCAACCAGCGGCCGTGCTTGCCGTGGGTCCTTGCACCGCTGCGCCCGGTGTTGTGTGCGTGTTCAGCGACCCCCTGGACGGCGGTCTCGCTCGTTCCGGAGGCTGCGGTCGTGTCATTCCTGGTCAGGGCTGCGGCGGCCTCGTCACGGCGGGTCCGCAAGCGAGCGGCTGCGCCCTACGGAGTACGTGTCACGTGCGAGGGAGTGAATAGTTGGTACAGAGTCTGTATTTGTACACTAACGAATCTGAATGCCAAGACGACGGACGAGGGCGTCGCTGACGTCGACGTGCAGCCGGTTGGTCTCGGCGTTGGTGAGGGTGCGTTCGAGGCTGCGGTACTGGATGCGGTAGCAGCGGCTCTGGCGGCCGGTTTGGGGATGGGCGAAGCTGTCGGTGAGGCGGACGTCCTCGACAAGGTCACCGGCGACGCTGCGGATGACCTCCATGACGTCGTTGTTGTGCAGGCTGTTGGCGGCGACCGGGACCCAAAAGGAGACGTCCTTGGCGCAGGCCGGATAGCGCGAAAAGGGGACGAAGCGACGGAGGCGGTCGAGCTGGTCGGACACGCCTTGGAACTGGTCGAGGAAGCGCGGGTCTGTCGACCAGAAGAGGCGGATGTCGGGAATCTGGAAGAGCAGCATGGCGATGCGGTCGAGTCCGATGCCAAAGGCCCAACCGATCTGTGCGGGCACGCCGGCGGCCCGGAGGATCGACTGGTGCGAGATGCCGCAGCCCAGGACTTCGAGCCATTCGCCCTGCCAGAGCACCTCGAGCTCCCACGACGGGCTCGTAAAGGGAAAGTAGGCCTCGACCCAGCGCATACGGAGGGGCTCCGCCGTGTCGTCCGCGGCGGCGCGCGCAAACACGTCCATCACCATGAGCTCGAGCGACCGTTTGAGGTGGGCGCCGAGGGCGGCGACCTCGGCGGCCGAGTGGGCGTCCGTCTGGCGGGGATTGCGTGCCGGATGCTCCGGCGGGCTCGGATCCTCGACCACAACCGTGTGCTGGGGCAGACGGGCCAGATCGGCGCGGATGGTCGCTGCCAGATCGCCGCCTCCCACGCGCGCCCGGTCCCACACGCGCGCACCCTCCATCTGGTGGAAGACGGGGTAGTGCGTGCGGTCGACCTCGTCGCGTCGGTAGACGTCGGCACTCAGCAGAAAGCCCGGACTCGCGTTGGCCCGGAACGTCTCGAGCTCGTGCGCGCTCGTGTGTGTCCGCAGCAGCGTCGCCCCGTTGACGTAGTATGTGTCTGAGCGGGCGCGGCCTGGGTGGTCTGCCGCAAAGCCGAGCGAGTCAAAGTTTTGAAACGTCGACACCACCGGGTGCAGTGCGTTGTAGGCCCGGAACTCGGGCGCCGGGAAGCGCGCCTCGATGATCTGCCGCGTGATCGCAATCGGGTGGTCCTTTTGCAGGTGCAGCCGTCGCGACGCCGCCGCCAGCACGTTGGCTGGCACGTTGAACCAGCTGTCGGTCTCGTATGTCTGGCCATCGATCTCGACGGAGGGGGGGTGGGAGGGGGTGGAAGATGGTGAAGATGGTGAAGGTGAAGAGGGTGAAGAGGGTGAAGAGGGTGAAGAGGGTGAAGCCGTTGAAGCTGTAGCTGGACCTGTCGAAGCTGTCGAGACACATCGCCCAAACCGCCATCTTGACCCCCACAGCACCCTGCCCGCCGTCGTCCTCGCCATCGACCGCGGCAGACACGTCCGTAGAGCCGCCATCGCAGAGTTGGTGGTCAGGTTGGCTTCGTTCAATTCTGCTGTAGCCAATCACCTTGCAGCAGACAGACAGTATGACAGTATGTGTACACAGTGCACCACTGTAATCCCACACGCCTCCCACACTCTCACCGTCCCGGCTGTTAGTCCTGCCTTGGAAAACTCTGTCCGGAGGGCGGCCGGATGCTGTGCCGGGTTGAACGTGAGCTGCCTCCTGCGCCATTCTTTCGGTGTGTTATCGATTATCTATCCTCGGCCCGCTTTTCGGTCAAGAGGACGTTGTTTCGATTGGCTTGGAGGGAGTAGCTTCTTGTTGCATCCCAAGTCAACAACCACAGCATGTCGTCACAGAAGAGCACGGCCTCGGCCATTCACTATCCCTTCTGGTTTGGCGGTAGTGCCAGTAGTCTGGCGGCGACGGTGACGCATCCTTTGGATTTGGGTTAGTAGTGTGTGGTGTGTGGTGGTATCGTGTCGTTTCGTGTCCTGTCCTCGTCTCTGTCCTCTCTCCTCTCTCCTTCCTCCTCTCTCCTTCCTCCTCTCTTCTCCTCTCCCCTCTCCCCTCTCCCCTCTCCCCTCTCCTCCCCTCTACCCTCTCCTCCCCTCTACCCTGTCCTCCCCTCTCCCCCCTCCTCCCCTCTCCCCTCTCCTCCCCTCTCTCTCCCCTACTCACACTCCCAGTCAAGGTCCGGCTACAGACCCGTCACGGTGACATGCCGCGTTCCATGTCGGGCACGTTTGCCCACATTCTGCGGCACGAGGGCATCCGGGGACTCTACAGCGGTCTATCGGCCTCGCTGCTGCGCCAGCTGACGTACTCGACCACGCGCTTTGCCCTGTACGAAGCGATCAAGACGCGCTTGACCGACGGCCATGCCCGTCCCCCCAGCTTCGCCGTCCTCGTGGCCGCGGCCTCGCTTTCTGGCATGGCCGGTGGTTTCGTGGGCAACGCGGCCGACGTGCTCAACGTGCGGATGCAGCACGACGCCGCGCTGGCGCCTGCACAACGCCGTGGCTACCGTCACGCATTCGACGGCCTCGTGCGCCTCGCCCGTGAAGAGGGCATCCGTGGCGGTTGGTTCCGCGGCGTCTGGCCCAACAGCATGCGTGCCGCCGCCATGACGGCCTCCCAGCTCGCCTCCTACGACACGGCCAAGCGGCTCCTACTCGCCACCACCCCCCTGACCGACTCGCTCGCCACCCACCTGGTCGCCTCCTTTCTCGCCGGCGTCGCCGCTGCCACTGTCACCAGTCCCGTCGACGTCGTCAAGACCCGCGTCATGTCCTCTCATGCTCACCTCACCACCGTCCTCCGCGACCTCTACGCCGCCGAGGGTCTCCGCTGGATGTTCAAGGGCTGGGTCCCCAGCTTCATCCGATTGGGACCGTGAGTCTTGTCTCTCTCCTTATCTCTCCTCTTCTCTCTTTCTCCCCTTCTCTCTCTCCCGCTAACACACACAGCCACACCATCTTCACCTTTGTCTTTCTCGAAGCACATCGTACCGCCTACCGTCGTCTCAAGGACATCCCCGACCCATCCTAGGCCGTCCTCTCTTTACTCGCCCGTTCATACACCGCATCCACATGGCGTTCCCACATTCAATATAGATTCATTCTCTTAGCCTTACGGAGTATACTCTCCCTGTAAGATCAATGCCTAGACCAGCCGTACGCCGTTGCCTCCCACAAAAACAGATGCTCAGTTCCACCCGCCGCCGTTGCCATAGGGCGTCGTGCCGTAGGGCGTCGTCCCGCCGGCGCCCCAGCTGGGCTGGCTGTGGTTGCCTGTAGCGTACGGCGTGGTGTATCCCTGGTCCTGCCAGTTGTCGGCGCCACCGCCACCACCACCGCCGCCGCCATAGTCGGGCGACGGGGGTCCGTTGTAGTCGCCGTGGGCGCCGTGGGCGCCGGGTCTGCCGTCGACGCCACCAAAGCCGCCGAGCCCGTCGCCGGCCGTCAGCTCGTGGATGAGGGCGGCCAGTTTCTGCTGCAGCGTCTTGATGCCGTTCTGGACGATGGCGTCGGGTTCCATCTGGCCGATCGACTCGACGTCGTAGTAGAAGCGGCCGGGCGTGGCGTCATAGTCAAACGGCTCGCCCTCCTGGGCCGGCTCCTCGAGCCGGGCGTTGTCGCTCTTGGGCCACTCCTTGTCGGCATCCTGCTCGTACCACATGTCCATGTGGTGCAGCTTGTTGTGCGGGTCGTACTCGAACCCAACCGCCGCCGTGGGCGACCACTTGGCGTGCTCCTTGGCGATGCCCTTTTTGGCGATGCACGTCATGTTGAGCTCCTGGCCCTTGCGCAGCTTCGCTATCATCACGCCCAGCCCGTCGGGGTCGCGGATCACCGGCGTGCCCACCCACTGGTTCGGCCGCGCTGGATCGACCACCAGATCGCGTGCGTACACCTTCATCACCTCGTCCCCCGTGCACTTGGCCTGCAGCCGCAGCTTGATCGAACACAGCTCGCAGTACTGCTCGCAGTCGCAGTCCCGCGAGTACACCACGTCGTCTGCGTTCTTGCTGTTCAACGGCACCAGCCCCAGTCGGTGTGCCAGAAACTCGTCTGCCAGCACGCTCGTGTTGTCCTCCACCTCCACAATGTCAATCGCAATCGTCGGCACCTCGGCGATAATCACCCGCCGCAGCGCGTTCGCCGTCGCCAGGTCCACGTTGGTCAGCTCAAACTTGACCCGCTCCACGTCGGCCTGTGAGAGAGTGAGCAGTGAGAACCGGGTCGGGACTTCAGAAATGCTCACCTGCGAAATCTTCACCGCCGGCCCAAACGACTCCCCGTCGTCCATCAGCATCGCGTCGTAGTCCATCGTGTCCAAGCTCGATCCTCCCCCGTGCTGACAGAGGTAATAGCGGAGAGCGGAGGCGTTGCGAAAAACACGGCGAGCTCACCTGGCCTTCAGCTGTTATTTTGTGTCGAGTCTAAATTGCAGAGCAAGCTCGCGACTGTGGCACAGAGCGTGTGGCGTTCTCCACATGTGTAGTAATTCACGTGATCACACCAGCATCGTCTTAAGCGCCAATCAGCTTTGCCCCTCGAGGCGAAAAAAGCTATTGTCCATTGGAAAAAACGCTTCTTGTCAAAAACCCCTCTTCAAGCTGTCCTTCTTTCCTTCCGTCCTCCTCTTTCTCCGTCCTCCTCTTTCCTCTCCTCTTCTTTTCTCCGTCCTCCTCTTCCTCCCAGCAATATGCTCCGCCAGCTCTCCACAGCCTCGACCAAGGCCGTGCGCCTCGCCGGCGTCAACATCGCGCCGTCTTCCTTCCGCATACTTCCCACAGCCGCACGCGTGGCAGCCGCCGCGCCATCACGAGCACGTCCGTTCGCTGCCTCCTGGCGGCCGTACAGCAGCGAGGCCGTGCCGACCAAGGACGCCAAGGCCGAAGGCGCAGCAGAGGCCAAGGAGGCTGGCGAGGCAGCCGAGCCGTTGAGCGTGGAGGAGGCGACGACGTTGCGCAAGGAGCTCGAGACGAAGACCAAGGAGGTGGTAGACTGGAAGGTGTGTTCTGTCCTTGTGTACTTCCTTTTGTCCCCTTTCCTCTCCTCCTTTCCTCTTCTCCTCTTCTCCTCTTCTCCTCTTCTCCTCTTCTCCCTCCCCCCCTCCTCTCCTCTTCTACCCCCCCCTCTAACTCCCTAGGACAAATACCTCCGGGCTGTAGCCGACTTCCGCAACCTC
Organism: Grosmannia huntii; assembly: GCA_019925595.1. NCBI lineage: Eukaryota > Fungi > Ascomycota > Sordariomycetes > Ophiostomatales > Ophiostomataceae > Grosmannia > Grosmannia huntii. Next base: position 110,904 of record JADHKJ010000056.1, read on the forward strand.
CAGGAACGCACCCAGCGCGACATGAAGGCCGCCCGCGACTTTGCCATCACCCAGTTCGCCAAGGACCTCGTCGACAGCGTCGACAACCTGGACCGCGCCCTGACCATTGTGCCGGCCGAGACGCTCGTGGTGACCGACGGCGAGACGGCCGACGAGGCTGCCCAGGCCGTCCGCCGTGACCTCGTCAACCTCGTCGACGGGCTCAAGATGACCGAGACCGTGCTGCTGCAGACGCTCAAGAAACACGGGCTCGAACGCTTCGACCCCGTCGGCGAAAAGTTCAACCCCAACGAGCACGAGGCCACCTTTATGACGCCCAACAAGGACCATGACCACAACACCGTCTTCCACACCCAGCAAAAGGGCTTCCGCCTCAACGGCCGCGTCCTGCGCGCCGCCAAGGTCGGCGTCGTCAACAACAAATAGCTTGTCCACCTGTCCCCCTTTCCTTTCCTGGCATTTCGGCGTTGGTGGCGTCTGCGGCTGTACAAACAATACTCTGCTCATCCATTTGTGCTTTCACGGAGGGTTGGATGGGAAAAAACGGCGGCCACGTGCTGCGATGCAATAGACGGAAACAACATGATGAAATCGTGCTCGCGACGGCTGTCTGTCTCAATCGTTCCGTCTCCGCTGTCTTGTGTGTCCTTTGGCTTCGTCTTCGTCTTCCGTTTCGTATTCCCCTCTGTAGCCGCTTGCATATTCGTCGTCCTCCTCCTCTTTCCCCCCCCCATCCTTCCCTGTTATCCCGCCTGCCCAAAGACGTTTCTCCCCTGCACGCAGCCGTTGTGCCAAGACCATCTGCCACTCGTGTCCGCGTGCCAGCCGCGCCTCGGCCGCCCGTACGGCTGCCTGCAACTCGCGCAGCTGCAGCGCCACATCACGCACGATCCGTCGTTGTCGGCGGTCCTGCTTTTGTTTCTGGCGCTGGGCTGCCGCCGCCGCTGCCCGCTCGGCCGTCCGACGCTGCTCTTGCTGCCGTTCCATCCGTGTGAGTTGTCGCGCCTGTGCCGTCACGGTCGCCTCAGCCCGCGCGTTGGCTGCTTCGAGTCGCGCCTCCTCGGCCTCGCAGGCTCGGAGGGCACGCCAGCCGTCACGCAGAGCACTGCGCACGTCCGAGGCCGACACCACGTCGTTGAGGAGTGGTCGACCCCGTGCGTGCGCCGCCACAGCCTCGTCGACTTCAGACCGGCCAAACGTGGTCAGTCGGTGCGTGGTGTCGGTCTTGTCACTGTTGCTACTGCTGCTGCTGCTGCTGCTGCTGCTGCCTCCCATCCCCCCAAACAGTCGTGCCCGCAGCTCCTGACACGGCTGCGGCGCCATCCGGCGGTACAGCAGCCCGCCGTCTGGCAGCGACAGGAACAGGCCAGCCCGTTCGGGGGTCACGCCCGCCGGCGACCATAGCACCGACCGCGCCGGTCCCTGGTCGACCCGGTAGGCCGGGCTGAGCTCCTCGCCGTCGTCTCCGTCAAACTGGCGGCGCCCGCCAAAGACACGAGCGTCCACCCGGCCGGACTCGTGCGCGTGGTCGATGATCTTGTCCTGCGGTGTCCGTGGCCGGACCGAAGCTGTCTGCTCGTCCGTCCACCGTCAGCCCGTCTGCCCAGCACCGCGTCCGACGAGAGAGAGCTGCTCACTGTGGCAATGGGAACCCGCAGGCGGTCGACGTCGTTCCGCCGGCAGCCGACGGCGAGAGCACGGAACGCGGCCGGGGAGAGACGACTCTCGACCGGATCACCGTCGTCGTCCGACACAAAGCTGCTCGCACCGTCTGCATATCCTGCGCCGTTCGCCTCCGTCCAGCCCAGGTCCAGCGTCTCATCGTGGAACACGTGGTCGGCCACGACGGTAAACGTCTTGCCCAGCACGCTGTTTGTGGAAAAGTACACATTGGCCGTCTGCGGCTGGTCAAAGTAAAAGACTGTCTGTCGCGCTTCGTCGTCGGCAAGACGCGGCCTCGTCTCAAAGTCGTCCACGACAAGCGCTTCGTTGACGTCGTTGAGCATCCTGCGTCGTCGTCAGCCCTGTCCGTTGCAACGTAGCATGCACCCATCCGGGACGTACTTGATTTCGTCTCGTCCGGGAAGCCGAAACGGGTCGTCGTCCCCCTTGTTGCCACCGGCTGGAGTCAAACAGCCAAAGAGAGGACTCGGCTCAACGTCACCAGGGCCACGCATCGCCTTGTATGCCTTCATAAACGACATGGTCACTTTTGTCGTCGCTGACCTGTCTTGACCCGTCATCTCGTCAGACAGAGGGCGACGACTGCTGCTCCCTTCACTGACGACATTCATTTTTCAGACGTGTTGCGTAGATGATCAGAACAGCTGCGTCAACCCTTTCGCGAATTCCATATGAAAAGTATGTTGACTGGGCCAAGTAAACGGGCCGACTGCAAAGCACGAATGGTGGCTCGTCAACATAATAAATCCGACCGAGAATGAATTCACTTGCAGGAAACCGATGGCAAGCAGTACCGTCATCTCAAAACACATGTCCGACCAACAGAAATTCAAGCACGGCTCCAAAGGACAGAGCTGAACACAAATCCCAGAGATTCTATGAATAAAACAGCCACCGAAGACGTCAAAGTAACACAATATACCGACAATGCCCAACACCAAGCAGTGCCCGTAGTCGAAAAAAGTTAAAAAAAAGTAACGAAAGGCTGGGTCCCAAATTACTTCTTTGCCTTGCTTCCCTTCTTTGCAGCCGCTGGTTTCCCCTTCGCACGGCCCTTTGCGCCGCCTTCGTCGTCGTCGTCCGCATTCTTGGCTGCAGCCTTCTTAGGTGCCCGCTTCGCCTTGGCCTTTGGCTGCTTGACGTACTTGTCCGTCTTGAGATCGAGCGCGTCCTCATCAACCTCCACCGGCTCGGCCACGTCTGCGTCTTCCTCCTCTTCAATGGCCTCTTCCAGATCTGGAACATCGTGGGCCGTCCTTTTCGCCGTCGCCGTCACATTGCTAGCCTTCATAAATGGAACCGGGTGTGACATGCCGTTGTATCTGGCACAGTTAGTCAAATGAAAAGCAACAGGCAAAGGATAGTTTGGCAAAGTGCACATACGTTCTCGTAAAGGCCGACTTGGCCTGGGTGTCGATCTTGACCGTGTCTTCTGACTGGGGGCCAAGGCCCAGCTCCTTGATCGCATCCACATCTTCCCGTGTCAGGTAGTAGCTGTCCATCACCTCAATCACCTCATCAATCGCCTCCTTGCCCTCAAGCTCCATGCGTTTGATGAGCTGGTGCCATAGCACCGGCAGATATTGCTGCCGCACCTCGTTGTGGTCGCCAGACGCCTTTAGACGCATATGGGAGTGAATCTCCCGCACGTAGCGGCTGAGCTTGCCCGTCTTGCTGTTGTTGCCCAGCCACGACGTGAAGTTCGATCCCATTAGCTGGCCCGACACGAAGCTGGCCGGCCGCACCGTGCTGAACACCGCATGTGTCGGCATCAGGCTCCACTGCTGCTGTGGCCCGTGGATCATCCGATCCACCAGATCGCCGTCGCTGATGCTTTGCGCCGCGTTGTCCACCAGCTCCAGGTATTTCAGTCGCTCTTCGCGCTTCGTGTAGCTGCCTCTGCTGCTGCTCAGCGCCATCGGCTTGGTGTTCAGGTAGTTCTCTTGGATCATCAGGTAACTGAACTCGTGGTCGTTAAAGTACAGCTCGATCTTGTCGTTGAGCGTGGCCTTGCTGGCCGGCGCAAAGAGCCCACCGCCCAGCATCTTCTGGCAGATGTCCCACGGCTTGAGCACAACATGCTTTTCCCATGCCTTTGTCATCGCCTTGCCCTGATCATACGTCATCGTACTCTGGTCAAGCTTGGCCGTCGAGAGCATGTTGATGATCTGCCGGATGTCCTTGTTCGTGCCCTCGATGAGAGCATCCACAACCGTTGGCGGCAGCTTCAGTCCCTCACGGTGGCAGATCGTCATGACACGCGAGCGGATCTGGTCCACCGTCGGCCGATTGAATCGGAGGTCAAACGCGACGTTGTCGAACGGCCGCATCTTTGGCAGTCGTCGCTCGTTGCAGATGAGAATCAGTGGCACCTCCGTCTTCTTGCAGAACTTGGCCAGCGCACCGATGCCGCCACGATCGCCCGCCGACATGCCGTCCACCTCGTCCATGATGAGCACCACGTTCTTCTTTGCCGCGTCCACCTTCTTGCCGTCCGGCGCAAAAAAACCTAGCAGCGACGTGTTGTCCATGGTATCACCAATACCGCTTTCGACCAACTTTTTGCTCCGAGTATCACTGGCGTTCGTCTCAATAACGTCGTGATCCGCCAAGTTGGCCGCAAGGTGTGCTGCTGTCGTCTTTCCTATTCCCGGAGGTCCCGAAATGATGATGGCGCGAGAGGCGCCCAGCCCGTCAGCACCCTTTGTCTGAAATTCGTACTTCTTCGCCTTGGGCCAGTTTTTCAGCCACGATGCAATCCGCTCGACCTGCGCCTTGTTTCCGCAGATCTGGTTCAGCTGAGTCGGTGCGTACTTGGTGGTCCAAAGTTGCTGCGCTGTTGGCGTGGGAACACGTGCTGGAGCTGGCTGTGAGCGTGAGGTGGCAGCCGTGCCTTTTGAGCTGCCGCCTTTCCCGCTGGCCGAGGCTGCTTTTTCCGCGGCCTTGGCGGCAGCCTTTTGCGCCTTCTCGGCCTCAAGTTGGCGAGCCTCCTCTTCCCTTGCCATTTCTTCGGCTGCCTCCTTGATCTTTTCCGCGTCCTTTTCCTGTTTTTGCCGAGCCTTCTCAGCCTCTTTGCTGTCCCCACCGCCGGCTGGTAGCCGCTTGATCAGCTCGAACAGGCCGTTTTCGTCAATCGTACGGAGGCTCAGCTGGCTGATCTTGGCCAGCTTACTTGGGCCTGCGTCGTCGCCAAGTACCACCCAACTGGTGTTTCTGCTCGGGGCTGTGGTGACCTTGCCACCATAGCGCTTGACCAGAGCTTGCCCTTCATCTCTGCTGATAGTTTGCAGGAGACCCGTGAAAACAAACGTCTGGCCCACGAGGCAGTTTGGTGCTCCTTCTGGCAGTTCTGCAGCGCCGGCGTTTGGCGGTGCGGCCGCGTTTCCACCGCCAGCAGCCGTCTTTCTCCAGTTAAATTTAGCCTTCGTATCAGTTGGCGGCGGTGTTGGCGGCCGAACTGTGGGAATGGAATCCAGAATTGCCTGGACAGAGGAAGGCGGACCGCTCTCTGCCTTGCCCTTCTTGGGCGCTGCTTGTGGTTTGGCGGCCGTGGCAGGCTTCTTTCGGGGCTTTGATACGGGCAACATGTCCAAGTCTGAATCCTCGGGCTCCGGCGTCTTTCGTTTTCTACCAGCCACCGATGGCGTACGGTCAGCCTTGGTAGTTGCCGCGCGTGTCGATCCCTTGGCGCCACTAGCAGCCTTCGTTCCCCTGCCGGCTCTGGCTTTTGGCTTCACGTCGTAATCCTCATCGTCGGATATTTCGACAGAGGTGGCGGCTGCCTTGGCTCGGGAGGCTACTCTCTTGGGGTTCGGCATGAAGTCGTCCTCGCTTTCGTCCTCAACGTAGTCGTCATTTTTGCGTTTGCCCCTCTTGATATCAGCCGCAAATATATCGTCTCCGCCGTCTTCATCATCGTCGACAAAGGCATCGTCGTCGTCGAGGTTGTGCGCCTTGTATGCGGTAGTTGTCCGCTTCTTTGTCGCCTCTGCTCGTCCCTTTTTGGTCGGCGTCGATTTCGGAGAGGCAGTTGCGCCGGAACGTGCAGGCTCCGGGTCCTTCTTTCGTGGACTAAGACGAATCTCGATATCAGTCTTGCTGGCGGTCTTCAGGTCGGGCTTTGTCGCATTTGATCGTGACTTGGGTGGTTTCGCCTTTTCCGACGAGAAATACTCGCTTGCTGACACCTCGACGCCCTTGACTTGCTCCGGTTCGCTGCTTAAGTGTCAGCTCCGTCGGCAGTATTCCAAACAGATTGGTGGCTGAAGCTCACGGTTTCTTCTTCTTCGGCGTGGCCTTGGAGTGCTTCTTGGTCCTGTTGCCTATTAGACGGGTCGAATTCTCGGATTTTGCATTCTAGCATACTCAACAATGTCGTCTTCGTCGCTGTCTTGCAGAACTTTTCGGCCTTTCAGAGGTCAGAATCTTCCAGTGATACTTTTGATTCCATTCGTGAGACTCACTGTTACGGCCCTTCTTTACAGGAACGTTTTCCTTAGGTGCTGCCTTAGCTGGAGCTGCAGCTCCGCCTTTGGGACCGAAGAAGGAACGGATGTCAGGCGCCATCTCGCGGAGCAATGGGTGATGGAAACAAGACAAGCAATCAAGTGTAGCTGCACGAAAAGATCCAAAGACTTGTAGTGATGTACACTGTACGAAGTACGGAGAAGAGATACAGTAATTCCCAAGCAGAAAGGCAACCGTAAGGTGGGGAATGACCCAACGTGGACGCGAAGATGACGCGAAAAGCGTGACTAATCTAAAAGGTGAGCACCACCTTAGGTGTGCGCGTTTTCGCGTATCCCTTTAAGTGGGGCGTGAGTAGTTCCCAAATAATATCGTACAATTAGTAGCAACTCTTTATATTCTTTTCTCATGTCGCCTGTTTGGCATCTGTACCAACAAACGAACGTATGTGAAAGCAGAATGTACTGCAGAACTCTCTTCCAAGACGATACTGGATAGTGGGCACTCGTTGCCTATAGCCTACGCTTCTGGATTGCAAAAAGCATTAAAACGAAACCGATGGATTCGAGATTTCCTCGGAAACATAGCAGGAAAGAGCTGGACAGCAGTCCAATCTTTACATACCAACAACCTTGAGAGGAAGTTGGTAGATGCGACGCTAGAGTTCTCAGCGCCGTAACATTGTTGGCTGCAGTCGTTTTAATGGCTTTTGCCTTGGCCATTATCGCCAATTCCTTCCTTGTATCTTTATCACCTTGTGATCTTAAATACTCTAGATCCTGCCTGCGCATTTAAAAATTCCAATTCTTCCATAGTCTGGTACGATCGCAGCTCAGGCCGTGCTTCTTTCCCGTGATTCTCTCTCGAGTTAAGGAGAAAACAATGAGGCCAATGGACCTCTTCTAGGTGGAGGGGCAGCCGGTGGGATAGCAGACGGAGCAGGAGGAGAAACTCTACAGCCGGAGGGGGCAAAGGACAACGGGGGGGTAATCCTGGGGTGGATCCTTCATGCATGCGTTGAAGTGTAGCATGCTAGACGTTACCAGATATTATTGTTGTTTATTGCTGTATCTTATTTATTTACATAAGTTTAGACAACAAAGTCAATCCTGACTATACCGGCCTGAAGTGAAATGTTAATAAGTATAGATTCAGTATAATTTCGTGCCTCGAGGATTGGCGCTGTCCTAACAGAAGCCAAGTTGAAAATAAAATCAAAAAGTACTCACATGCAGAAAAGAGGGCGCAGACTGGGGACCACCGTCGGGACAGCCTTCTACCGCGAGGATGCTCATGGCTGTGCAGAGATTCCGAATCGTGATTCGCAGCTCGCAAGACAGCCAATCGGCGATGCGTGCTTAGTCAACTTAAGCTGTTGACTTCGGAGATGACTACCACAAGACATACCGTCCTTGACCATTCACTCTCAGGCTTGGCCTCTGACGAAGATGAGCAAGGCATACTTTGTTGCATGCACAGATAGCATGGTGCGACATACTTCGGGTCGGCAAGAGAAAGGGGACGAGACTCCAAGTTTCTGAGGTCACGGATTTTTCTCCGCCGACGCTGACCTAAGACTTGGGCATAGATGCCGGTCGATTATGCCTTCCCGTTGGCAAGGCGTCAGGCACCCGCTTTTAAAAGAGGCAGCCCGATATCTGTCATGCTGGCCAGTCGCTGTTCGTTTTGCATACTGGACCTGACCACCAGTAAACGTGTCGCCCAAAACAGCACCGCGCCGGCTTGCTTACTAGACAGACGGCCCCTGATGCTAGCCATCTTTGGGCTTCAGCTCCTTACGTGCATGTCTTACACCGTTACTCAGCCGGGTGGGAAGATCGGAATACGAGAGAGACAAGGGAGCCGAGACTTGTCCTGTCGCCAGAGATGACAATCGGCGGAGAGACGGACTAGAGAAAGAGCTATATAAACGAGCGAAGCTGTCGACCACGCTGGAAGCACATCGAGAGAGCCATCCAGACACCAAACAGCCGGGCACTTTTCTTCCTGCTTCTCGCGCCACGCATTCATCCCAACCAATGACCATGAGATCGATCCTGACACAGCTTTTGAGCATGGCCCTGGCGTTGGCCACGAGCACGGCCGCACGATGCTGCCGCCCCGATGTGCCGCAGGCGACAGTGACGGAGGTGGCGGAGCTGGGGACGCCGCCGAGCTGGGCGGAGAACCTGGCGTTCCGGCCGGACGGCAACCTGTTGGTGACGCGGCTGTACGAACCGGCACTGTACCATGTGGACGTGTCGACGGGCACGGTGGTCTCGGTGCACGCCTGGAACGGGTCGGAGCACCTGGGCGTGCTGGGCGTGGGCCAGACGACGGCCGACGTGTTCTACGTGGCAGTAGCAGCGCTGATCGACCTCACGACCGGGGCGACGGAGGCCGGGGCCAACGAGATCTACCGCGTGGACATGCGGCCGTTTGCGCTGACGGCCAACGGGACGGCCGTGGCCAGCGCGGCCGTGGTGACGCTGGTGGCGACGGTGGACGCGGCCGGGCTCTTCAACGGGCTGGCCGTGCTGGACCAGCGTTATCTGCTCGTGGCCGACTCGATCGGTGGCGTGGTCTACGGCGTCGACCCGCTCACGGGCGCCTATGGCGTGGCGGTCAACGACTCGCTCATGCGCGTCGACTACGCGGCCTACCCGCAGTCGACGCTCGGCGTCAACGGCGTCCAGATCTACGGCGACCAGCTGTACTGGACCAACTCGGCCGCCGGACTGCTGGCCCGCGTGCCCATCAATCGCCTTGGCCAGGCTGTCGGGCCGGCGTCTGTCGCCGTGGCCGACGTCGTGCCCATTGACGACTTTGCCATCCGCGGCGATGGCGTCGCCTTCCTCTGCCAGAACCAGCTCAACACGCTCAGCGTCGCCTATCTCGACGAGCGCCGGCCCGTCACATCCTTGGCCATTGCTGGCAGCAACAGCTCGATCGTCCTGGCCGGCGTGACGGCAGCCGTGTTCTCGCCGTCGCGTCCGAAGCGGCTGTATCTCTCGACCAGCGGCGGTATGTATTGCCTGTCCATGCATTTTAGGAGGGTCTTCTGACAAGGAAACCACAGGTCTCGCAGCGCCTATCAACGGAACGATTACGGTCTCTGGAGGCGTGTCGTACATTGACACTACGGACTACTAGGCTATGCAGGTGGGACTGTAGTTGATTTCGTCTGTTGCGGTTTTGTTCTTCATGTATAGTGTAGTATTGTTTTTGAGAATTGTTCCAATGATATGATTTTTTCCTTCTTTCGCTTATGTCAGCAATTCCGTTCAGACAGCCCTCGTGCCGAAGACGCGCAGCCGCTTCACGCCGCCATCCGGGATCAAGACGAGCTTGACATGGGTGACGACCTGGGTGGGTGGCAGCTGGGAGGTGAAGTCGTGCTCCTGATCGGGGCCGCACTTGGCGTCGGACACGGCGACGAGCCAGGCCGGGTCATCGTGGGCTGGTTCTTGGGGGCCATCTGGGCGGGGGACCCAGTGGAGGGCCTCGACGCGGACTTTTTGGGGGAAGTTGCCGCGGAAGAAGGCGGTGTCGACGACGAAGCGGTGGACGAGGCCGGGCGCACCGAGACGGACGAGGGCCCAATCGACGTGGCCGGGCTGACGGGAGCGAGCGGTTTCCCAGCCGTCGGCCATGTCGATGCCGCGACCAGGCAGCAGCAGGTTGTCCTTGGTGCCAAAGTGTTGGTTGTTGCAGGCGACGGCGACGGCGCCGTTCTGGGCGGCGGCGAGGTCGATGACAGCGGCCGGATCGGACGAGAAGACGGGGCGAGCGTGGCCAAAGAGGCGAAAGCGCGCGATGCCGCCGTCTGGATACATGTTGAGGCGCACGTGGGTGTAGGCGCGATCGAGCGGCGGCGTGTCGAGTCGCCAGGCCTGGCGCTGCTTGGGGCCACAGGGCTGTCGTCCGAGAATGGTCTCCCAGCCGCCCCGATCGCCGCCCCAGCCGACAACGTCAGCATCCGCCTCTGCGCCGCCTTCACGGAAACAGCCTTCGACCGAGATGGCCGGCGCCTCGTTGCCGCTGAAAAAGGCCGTGTCGATCTCGGCCCCGATCACCGTGCCCGAGGCCACGCCCAGCCGGATGACCACCCAGTCAAAGGGCGCCGTGTTGTGGCGCCGCGTCTCCCAGCCGTCGTACCACGCGCCCGAATACACCATCCGGCCGTTGCCTGCCACCGGCGCCCGTGGGTTCAGCAGGTTGGCCGCCTCGGCAAACCACTGGTCTGAATAGGCCAGCACGCGGCCCTCGAGCCCGGCCGAGACCAGATCTGCCGGCCGTCAGTCGCATACAAACACATCCGCCGGTGTTGCATCACGTACCAATGCTGTTGGACCGGAAGGTCGCGTCAATGTCGTCGGCCGCGATCCGCGTGGCCGGGATGTCCTCCAGGACATACTCGCTGCTGTCGGTCTCCGCCATGGCTGGTGGATGTTTGTTTCTTTTTCGTTCTTTCGTTCTTTTGTCTGCACACTCTGGAACGTGCTTTGGCTTCGTCTTATCTCGATCCTCCGTAGCTTCGTTAAAAGATCGACGGTCGGCTCACACGTTCTGTTCCTGAATCGGTTGCTCGATACGGCGCCTTTGCCGTTTCTACGTCTATCTCCCCTCGCCTGCGCTCATCTCCGCCCGCCCACCGTCGATATCGGCCACTGCCGACCTCCGCTCGTAGTGGACGTCACAGCACCTCGTCCACCAACGAAAATACGTAATGGCCGATACTCCCACATCATTGGTGGCTAGTCCTCGCTATATCGTTGGACTACTGCACTACTTCCGATTAGGACCTGCACATATGCACCCTCAAACGGCGCAACCGCTTCAAACAACTTTCGTCTCCCGGTAACGGCTCCCAAGAGCTGTGCAGATCGAGACCAAAGCAGATGCAGGCCACTTCATTCCCCCAATCTCCTCCCAGCGGGCCTGCTAAGCCCCCACAGCATCGCAATGCGGGGAGAAGCCCGGGCAGCCAATCAGAGGCTGTAGTTTAGCAAGCACCTGTCTGTCAGGTTGTCGCTTTATCTTCTCGTCGTCATTGCTCATGACCCTGGCGCAATTGCGAGCTGCGTTGTCTGTTGTCGCGGTCAGTCAGCGTCTCCCGTGACTGATCTTCCGACTTTGCGTTGCCGGTTGTCCATATGTTTATCAACACCGTCTTTGTATCAAACGGTTCCCAACTTGACACAAACACAAGCTCAAACACAAACAACACAAACACACACAAACACATACACAAACGCATACACATACAAGCACACACACATCATGTCAGCAACACTAGACACAGTGGACAGCGTGCCCATTCCAGACGAGCCCATCTCCAGGACCGAGTCCGCACCGCTTCTGGGCGAACCGGGTGATGTCCTTCAGCGACCGGGCGAAAGTCTTGTCCCGAATCTGTACACAGGTGTGTTCTGACTGTCTCCTGCTCTTCTGCTCTCTGCTCTCTGCTCAAGCGCTTATTTCTCTCCCTAGGAACCGCCTGGCTGGCCCAGGCCGGCATCCTGCTGCTGGTCGCCCTCGTCTGGACCGCCGTCTTCCGACACCCACTCCTGCCGCTCTTCTCGCCGCACCCGCTACTGCAGTCACTCGGTGTCTTCGTCCTCGTCCAGGCCGTCCTCGTGCTGCAGCCGACGTCTGCGCCCACCGACAAGGTGCGGGGCGCCCGCGTTCATGGCGCCCTCCAGCTGCTGTCTTTAGTCCTCTTCGTCGCCGGCATCAGCATGATCGAGGCCAACAAGATCCGCTCGCACGGCGTCCATCTGCACTCGGCACACGGCGTCCTCGGCGTCATCACGGCCGTCGTCCTGCTGGGCCAGTACGCATTTGGCTTTTTGATCTGGGCCGCGCCCGTCGGCCTCTTTGGCCGCGTCGACCGCGCCAAGGCGCTGTACAAGCAGCACCGCTGGGTTGGGTACGCCGTGCTGCTGCCGCTGCTGCTAGCCACGGCGCTCACGGCCACGGCCACGGACTACAACGTCAACGTGCTCGACATCCGGACCTGGGCCATGCTGGTGGCGGGTCTGCTGGTCGTCGTCGGCGTGTACCCACGCATCCACAGCCGCAAGCTGGGCCTCCGAAACGAGTGACGATGCGAAGCAGAGAGGAAAACAACAACACGCTACGGGCAGTCATGAGTATGACAGGAATCGACGCATGAGGACTGGCTTGGGCGCTTAACCATGAGCAAATTGGAATGTCAAGGCTCTTGGTGGCGTGCTGACGGCATTGGCGGATAGCAGCATGGGCATTTTCATATACTAATACGTACGTACTATGTAGCCGTTATTTCACGCAACCGGGGGGAAACCAATATTGGGAAAGCAGGCTGTAGGCTTCTGACAGCCCTGAAACGTAAGATGTCAACGCGCTAACGCGACCAAGGACAGAGCTCTCCGGATACCAGCATCGTGCATTCTTGCAGGATATCCTGACCCCCTATGGCCTGACTTTCCAGTGGGTTGTCTAGGGTTATAGCTTCGGAACCCCTTACCTGCAATACACATCTTACGTATACTCGTAGACATCTTGTCTCGGGTTCCTTGGGTCTCACTATTTTTAGACGGGCCAGGAAAACCAGGAAACGGCCAACGTCCCTGGATCGTATCTTAGAGCCCTCTCCAGCCATCGTAAGATTGCGCAGGTTTGCAGGGCGTGTGACCTCTGCCAGATTGTCCGACTTTCGTCCTGGATCGCACCTACCCCAACACGGTCCGACCACATAGCATCTAATCGTTCGTGGCTGCCGCTCGTGGAAACAGCTGACAGACTGGATTCCGCCGCTGGTTGGGGAAGGCGGAAGGCGCAAACATGCACCATCCTGCCTGCTTGGTGTCCGACCCCACTCTGAGTGCTGAAGCTGTCCTATGCCGGCCGACCCCAGTCCCAATTACGTCATGGGGCGCAGATCGCCAGCGTCCTGCTCTCCCTGCCAAAACCTTGTTCGCTTTAGTCGGGCTTTCCTCTTGCCTGCCATAACTGGATTTCCTCTCCTTTCCCCACCACCCGGGCGTACTACGATTGTCTCACGCTCGTCATTTCCTCGCCAGCGCCCTCGCCGTGAGACCTTTTGGTACTGCAAGCACTATGCGTTCGGCCTTTTGAGTGGATAGCCCCTGTGTCCAAGTCCCCTCAACCCCCCAATTTAACCAACGACTTACCGCCTGGCTCCAGCCTGTCTGGTCGGCCAATCTCTTTTGGCATTGGCGTTCCACTGACGAAAAGAGTGCTTTCCACCGTGCGTCGTAAAGCAGGAGATACACCCCAACCGGCCGTCCGACCTCATTGTCGTCTTCTGTCCTGCTCGACAGGCCCTCCGTCTATCGCTCGCGTTGCTGATTGAGCACTGCCTTGGGACAAAGGCTCTTATCGAAAGCCCGCGGCCTCTTTGGGCCGAGAAAAAAGCAACACACCGTTCCATGCCACCGAAACGAGAGACGTCCCGACAAAGCCCTCCAGCCGCGACTGCCTCACGCCCCGATTCGCGGCCGATGCCTTGATTTGCACGACGCGCAATGGCCAGCTGGGCTCAGGTTGAAGCACCTCTTTCCCCGAGCTCGCCCTCGTCCGCTCCGTCACTGCAGGAAGAGCGGAGCCGAGGGTGGGCATCTGGAAGCAGGCGTTCCCACAGTCCAGACCAGGAGCGGCGTGACAGTGATGCCAGCCCCGAGACGGACTTGGGAGACGGCCAGCACCCTTCACGGCACCGGTCGCCACAGGCTGATGTGCCCAGCTCCAAGCGACAGCTGAGCGACTACCGCCTCAAGCTCACACGAGACATGTCTGCTCGCGTTGGCCATGCACCGCCTCTGGCCACAGCCTCGACGCCCCCCCAGCATCCGTCGCCCGTCCGAGAGGTGCTGACGCTGTCTCCAGTGCTGCCGTCCTCGGAATCTGGATCCGGATCGGGAAATACCACGACGTCGGCTGGGTCTGTCCAAACGGTGCGTGCTGCCTCCACCGTGGCCAAGGACCTCTCTGCTCCAACGCCATCCTATCCGGTTCCTTGTATTTCTTCGGGCACCAACGATGATCCCGGCGAAGGAGCGAGGCGGTCGAGGTCGCCCGCAAAGTGCGACGAGCCGTTCGCCTACCTCCTCTCCGAGAAGCTCCTGCCCACGCCGCCCACGCCAGCATCAGCGGCAGACTTTGCCCCGAAAAGCACGGCTGCGGGCTCTGGAACCGCATCTAGCTATCATGGCCACAATGGCCACAACTGCCAACAGGAGAGGCACGAAGACTCCAACCTCCCCAGCCCGAGTCTGTACGATCTTGCTCTTGCCCTGTCCTCCGAGCCGGGCCTCGACGCCTGGTGGACCAATGTGATTCAGGTGACCACAGAATGGTACAAGGCGGAGCGAGTGGCGCTGGTTGTCCCGGCCGATACCACGGATGTCGAAAACATGCCTTGGGGCCAGCGAGCCACGTTCAATGCCCACGAGGGAGACGATGAGCTGAGCCTGGGCTACATTGGCAGGGACAGCAATGCGGTTCTCAGCATGGCGGATGCTACGCCTTTGGATGTCACGTCGCCGCCGCCAGTGGCCGACTTATCTTCTCCGCCCTTGCGACGACCTGGCCTGACGAGCCGGTACTCGGATACTGCTTTCGAGCACCAACGAAAGCAGAAACCAGAAGAGCTGGATGGTCCAGGCCAGCCGTCGCACCCGCCTCCACGTCCCGCCTTGTCGAGATGGCAAACCTCCCATTCCGTCTCGACGCAGCGCTCCGACATACCAAAGGCGGACTTGTCGAAGGGAATGCTACCGCCCAAGCTGTACGCCGGCCTCAACCATGCAGCTCTAGAAGAGCACGACGCTGCAGAAGGCACACCCCGCTTCAAATCCCTGCTGGATGCCCCGAACTGTCAGCAGACCGAGGCTCAGGGGCGGGTGTTGCCTGTGCTGCAGTCTCTAGACTACGAGGCAGATCCACTCATAGACCACAATGGGGTCCAGCGAGTATTGGACCGAGGCCATGTCGTGGCTCTGACACGGTCATACCCGTACCTAAGCCGAGCACGCGCAGAGCTTCGGTCTGAGCATGCGAACAAGCTGACCGGGCTGACCCGCAGCTTGAGCTCTGCGACGAAGACGAGCAGGCCATCCGGCATGTACATGAAGAGACTGAACGGGACAGCAGGCATCGCGGCCTCGAAGCTGGGAGCGAGCGAAGTGCAGCGGCCACGGACGCCCATGTTTGAAGAATGCGAGCAGCTTCCCCCGTCTCCTTGGGCACAGTCGCCTGCACCGTCGCCTGCTGTGCGGCCGGATCCCGACGACAATCCGTTCTTTATCAACTCGAGGGTGGACGAGGACTCGTTCAACCCTGCCTTGGCTCCGGAAGACTACAAGGATATGCAGCCGCCGCCTACGATTGGGGTCGAGAACGCGTGGACGGTCCTCCATGTGCCCCTGTTCCATCCGCACCTGTCCAAGCCGAGCCCGTCGTTCAGGCTCGACAAGACCAAGATGGAGCGACGATCCTCTCCTCGCCGCAATCCGAACAGCTCAGAGGATGGGACCAGCTCGGCCACGACAACGTCCGCTGCGGTGTCTCCTGAACGGCCGTCGAGCCAGCCGAAGCAGGTCCCCATCGCCATCCTGTCAATCCTGAGCCCGATTATCCCCTACCCGTCGAACCTGCGCCACTCGCTCGAGTTTCTGGCCCCCCATCTGGCGACGTCCTTTTCGCTCTGCCTCCACTACTCCAACCTGGAAGCCGAGGTATCGGGCCTCCACCGTCGACGGCACGAGCTGGGCGGGTTTGGCGGCGTCGATGCCAATGGGAATCCGCTCCCTGCGGCCTCGACGATGACGAACACGCCCTACATGCCGTCGTATGACGCGCTCACACTACGATCGATGGCTGGGAGTACGACGAGCTACAGCGATAACTCGATCCCGTCTCGCAGCGCGCTGGGAACGCCCGGCGGCACACCTGGCTGGGACTCGACGTCTCTGAACATGTTTCTGGACAGGCGTGCCAACGTGGGGAGTGGCACAAGCCCTGGTCTGACATCCTTGGCGGGAGACGGCTACTTTGGCGCGCGGCCATCGGCACTGGGACACTTTGGTCGGCCAGCCACGACGCCAGGAGGAAGCAGCAGCAGCAGCGCTCCCAGAGCTGCAAAGCTATCGACTGCACAGGGCGACAAGCGCGTTCCGGCCACTGCCTCTTCCCTGACAGAACAGTCACCCATCGCGACAGCACTGGAGGGCTCGCTTGGACCTACGAACCGGGCGAAGAAACGGCCGCCCGCCTTCCTGTACGATCTAGGATCAGACGGCTCCACAGTTCTGCCCCTGGACAGAGACAACAGCGACACCGGGGCTGAAGCTGACAAGCGGTCGGCAAGCCCCGTGCCCAGTGACATTGTCGCCGACCTAAGAGCGTCACTCTCTTCCAGGGCCGAGCAAAAGGCAGCGCCCGAAGCGAACCTGGACGAGCTGGCAAGATCCGCGGTCAGCAGCAAGATGTCCCTGCCTAGTCCCTTTGGCTCTGGAAGCAGTCCCCCTAAACACCGCCATGGCAGTCGTCCGATGCACCGGTACAGCTACAGCCACAGCCAGCTGCACTCTCATGGCGCCGACTTTGCGACAACGTTCCCGTCTCTCCCGCCCAGCGCCAGCATCAAGTGTGTCAGTGCCATGCCTACTGCGACTCCAGCCATGACACCGTCCCTGGCCGGTCCGGGTGCAGCACCAGCAAGCCCTGTGGACATGCCGCCACCATCAGACCGGCTGAAGGGGCTCATCCTGGACTCGCTGCCGGCCCATGTGTTTGTGGCCATGCCGCAGACGGGAGCGACCGTGTGGGTCAACAGCCGCTATTTGGCGTACCGAGGACAGACGGTGGAAAGCCTGGCGCAAGATCCGTGGGTCAGTATCCACCCAGACGACCGCGAGGAGTACCTCAAGGCGTGGAGCCACTCGGTGCGGACGGGCGACCAGTTCTCACGGACGGTGCGAATACGGCGATTCGACGGGTCCTACCGCTGGTTCCATGCGCGGGCAGTGGCATCACGAGACAGGCGCAACAGCATCGTGCAGTTTCTGGGATCGTACATGGACATCCACGACCAGCACATTGCGGAGCTCAAGGCGGCGCGGCAGGAGGAAATCGAGGCGTCGGAGACGAAACACCGGATCCTGGCCAACCTGATCCCGCAGATCATCTTCACGGCGAACGAGGAGGAGGGCGTGACGTTTGCCAACGAGCAGTGGCTGTCGTACACAGGACAGAGCTCGCGAGACGCGCTCGGGCTCGGGTTCATGAACTTCATCCACCCCGACGACCTGGCCAAGTGCACGTTCATCCCGGTGCCGGCCCATCTGCAGCGACGCCGCGAGCAGCTGCGACAGGCGATCGCATCGGGCAGCACGGGGGGGCGGAAAAAGAACGACGACAACAGCAGCCGGTCCGGGGAGCGCACGCCAGAGACGGACAACGGCGAGGGTCTGAGCGAGCTCGCGGAGATGGCACGACGGGGCATCATCATCGTGACGGAGGACGACAACGGACGGCCGTCCTACACGACAGAAGTGCGGGTGCGGTCGAAGACGGGAGACTACCGGTGGCATCTGGTGCGCTGTGTCGAGACCGGGAAGGAGGACTTTGGCAAGGGCCGCAACTCGTACTTTGGGTCGGCAACAGACATCAACGACCACAAGCTGCTGGAGACGAAGCTGAAGGAGGCGATGGACTCGAAGACACGCTTCCTCAGCAACATGTCGCACGAGATCCGCACGCCGCTGATCGGGATCTCGGGTATGGTCAGCTTCCTGCAGGACACGACGCTCAACGAGGAGCAGCGCGACTACACGAACACGATCCAGAACAGTGCTAGCAGCCTGCTGATGATCATCAACGACATCCTGGACCTGTCCAAGGTGGACGCGGGCATGATGAAGCTGAGCTTCGAGTGGTTCCACACGCGGTCGCTGATCGAGGACGTCAATGAGCTGGTCTCGACCATGGCTATCGGCAAGGGTCTGGAGCTCAACTACGTGGTCGAAGCAGACGTGCCGGGCTGGGTCAAGGGCGACCGGGTGCGGATCCGCCAGGTGCTGCTCAACGTGATTGGCAATGCGATCAAGTTCACGGCGCGCGGCGAGGTGTTCAGCCGCTGCCGCGTGGTGGAACCGTCGCCGTCACCGGACCGGATCGTGCTGGAGTTCTCGGTGACGGACACGGGCCAAGGCTTCACCAAGGAAGAGGCAGACCTGATCTTCAAGCCGTTCAGCCAGATCGACGGCAGCAGCACGCGGCAGCACGGCGGCAGCGGCCTGGGCCTAGTGATTTCGCGGCAGCTGGTGGAGCTGCACGGCGGCAAGATGGAGGGAACGGCAGAGTCGGGCAAGGGCTCGACCTTTACGTTCACGGCGCTATTTGGCCTGCCAACCGACGCAGACCACCCGAGCGGAGAGCTAGCGGCCTCGTGTCTAGACGGGCCGGGAACGTCGAGCAGTGTGGCCTGGCCGGGCATGGGAACGGGGACCGTGTCGACGTCGTTCTTCCTCGCGCCCTCAGTGGCTGTCGCTCCGGGCAGTCTGGCGTCGACGTCCATCCGGGCAGCCAGCGAGCTGGACGAGGCCGGCGAGATGGGCGAGGCGACGAGCGAGGTGACATCGCCGACGACGACGTTTAGCAGCGACTCGGACCCGTCGACACGGCCGCATGTGCACGCGCACGCGGCCACGCGCACGACCAACCTGGCCCAGTTCAGCGAGGCCGCTCGAGCGAGCGGCCAAGACATTTCGCAGATGTCGTTGAGCCGAAGCAGCAGCAGTAGTCACGTGGGGACTGTGGCTGGAGAGGCTGGAGAGGCTGGAGAGGCTGGAGGGGCTAGAGATGGGGCTGGAGCTGGGGCTGGAGCGGTGACTAAGCGGCCATCGGCCCTGTCGATCCTGATCATCTGCCCGCAGATGCACAGCCGCGAGGCGACGACACAGCACATTGAGATGACGCTGCCCAAGGGGACGCCGCACCGGCTGACGTCGCTGGCGACGGTAGTGGAAGCGCAGGAGCTGATCCAGGGCGGCCACCCGGAGATGTTCACGCACGTGGTGATCAACCTGCCGTCGCCACAGGAGATCCTGGACGTGGTCAACCAGCTGCACGAGTCGACGATGCTGCAGCACGCGAGCCTGCTGGTGCTGTCGGACTCGGTGCAGCGACAGGCGGTCAACAAGCTGGCGGCGGGGACGCGGTACAACGAGCTGCTGTCTACGGCGCGGGTGACGTACATTTACAAGCCGGTGAAGCCGTCGCGGTTTGCAGTCATCTTTGATCCGGCGCAGGAGCGCGACCTGAGCATCGACCACAACCGGTCGAGCGCGCAGCGGCTGGTCGAGACGCAGAAGCAGAGCTACGTGGACCTGGAGCAGCGCATGGGCAACCGGGGCTACAAGGTGTTGCTGGTGGAGGACAACCTGGTGAACCAAAAGGTGCTGCTGAAGTACCTGCACAAGGTGGGTGTGGACGTGGATGTGGCCGCCGATGGGGTCGAGTGCGTGGAGGCGGTGCTGTCACAGGTCCACGAGCACTATTCGTTTATACTGGTGAGTTGGGGGGGAGAGGAAGAGGAAAGAGGGAGAGAAGAGAGAGGAGAGAAAGAAGTGGAGAGAGAGGAGAGAGAAAAAAAGAAGAAAGAATAGGGAAGAGAGACGAGAGAGGGAAGAGAGACGAGAGAGGGAAAGAGAAGAAGAAGAGAGACGAGAAGAACCCCGCTAACTAATAGTGTGATCTACATATGCCCCGAAAAGACGGCTACCAGGCCTGCCGGGAGATCCGCGAGTGGGAAACGACGACGGGCGGACGACAGAGGCCGATCCCCATCATCGCCCTGTCGGCCAACGTCATGTCGGACGTACACGAGAAGTGCGTGGAGGCCGGGTTTAGCAAGTACATTACGAAGCCGGTGGACTTTATTGCGTTGAGTGGAGCGCTCGCAGAGTTTTTCTGAGGGAGCAAAGAGCAGGAGGAAAGGCATTGTCGTGTACCAAGCAAGCATTCTGTATGACCAGGGAAAAGGGCACGGCGTTACGTAATACACGGCAGTGACAGGAAGCCAGAACGGGTTACAGGAAATGGTAGGGTGATGGAGCTTGTTTATTGTGCGTCTCTTGTATTCATTTTCATGCAGAAAAAGCAAGTTGTAGATCATGTGACGTTCGTAATCATTCGCCCGGCCTGTCTCAGTACTCTCAGTACACGCTCCCCTGCAGGCTGCGGTCGCGTTTCTCGGCCGCGGCCAGGTCGCCGTCGCGGCTGACATCGGTCTCGTCGTCGGCGGGCGCGCTGCCGTCCAGCAGTTCGTCGTCCATGGCCATCTCATCCGCGCCGGCCTTTTCGTCGTCCGCATGGCCGTGCTCGCAGTCGCTGCAGTACGGCACGTCGCCGAGCCGGTTGGCCATGGTCTTTTTCGGCCGTCGGGGGAGGGCGGACGGCGTGGGCGAGGGAGCAGATGTGGTGGGCGTAGGAGTTGCGGTGGACGGATTAGTCAGCACAACAGCCAAAATCCCGACAGACGTCTTGTCGTGCGTCTCACCACCCCCCCGAGCCATGGCGGCCCGCCGACAGAGGCAGTCGTCGGCCGACGAGTCGGTGTCGCTCGAGTGGCCGCTGTAGGTGCCGCCAAAGTCGCGGCCCACGTGCAGATGCGGTGGCGGTGCGGTGGCCGTGTTGGGTGTGGGCATGGACCGCTGTCGGACTTCGGGCGTGATGAACGAGGGCGTGGCGTCGGGGGACGACACGGGTTCTTGGCGCGAGCGCGACACGTCAATCTGCGGCGGCACGGTGCCAGTGGTCTTGGTCTCGACGTGGCCGTGATGTGCGTGCAGGACCGAGCGTTTGCTGGTGCTGTTGCTGTTGCTCACACGAATGGCCGGCGTGTCAGCTTGTGCGGGCGACGAGGCGCGCGTATTGTTGTCGTCGTCCTCGTCGCCGTCGTCATCGTCGTCACCGTCGGCGCCCTCGTCCTCGCCGTTGTCGTCGTCGCTGTAGCCGACGGCCTGGAACCGTCGGGCGGCCAGTATCGTGGTCGCCGTGGCTGCAGTCGTCGCCGTGGCCGCCTTCCGGCTGCTGCTCATACCGGCAGCTGCGGGTGTTTCACCGGCGGCCGGCGCCGTGCTGGTGCTCGTGGCCGTGGTCGTGCTTGCGGCCATGACGGCCGTGCTGTAGCTGCTGCCGCTGTCGACATACACGGCCGTGCCGTCGCGCTGGATCAGGTCAGCCAGTCCTGAGCGGATCTTGAAGTTCTTATCGTGGTTGCAGCCGTTGGGACAGCCGCCCCAGCGTCGGGTCGGCTGGATGGACGCAGACGACTGCGATGTGGGCGTCGCCCGGTCCAGCTTGGCGCCGTCCTTGTCTTTGACGGCCAGACTGCCGTGGCTGGCTGCCTCGCGGACGGCGTCCTCCTCCTTTTGCTTCAGGGCGGCCGCGCGCTCGCGCCGGAGCTCGGACCAGGTGCGCAGCTTCGTCTCGAGCGCAAACTTGCCGCTGTCGACCTTTTGGCGCATAATGAGAAACTCGCAGTGGTTGATGTTGCGCAGGTCCTCAAAGTACTCGACGCTGAAATGGTACCACTTCATCAGAAAGACGCGCGACATGAGCCCGTGCGTGACCAGCACACACACACTGGCAAAGTCGTCCTCGCCAAACTGGCGCCACAGGCTCTCGTTGAAGCCCGACACGCGGTCGTACGCATCGGCCGCGCTCTCGCCGTTGGGTATCCGGTAGAAAAAGTGCCCGTAGTCAGCACGCTCCTGCCACATGCGCTCCATCTCGGCGCTGCACGGCTGGAAGTTGCCAAAGTCCTGTTCGCGCAGCCGCGGCTCCTCGTACACCTTGATGTTGTTCCGCTTAAACGGCGACGGCTCCGTCTCGTCCGACGTCAGCGTCTCCAGGATGCCCTCAGTCGTCTCGCGCGTGCGTCGGTACGGCGACGTGAAGAACTGCAGCGTGTCGTCTGCCCGCAGCATCGCCCGCAGCCGTCGCCCGGCGTCCAGCGCCTGCTGTCGGCCCTCGCTCGTCAGCTTGACCCGGTGGTCCGGCACCGTCTGGTGCAGGTCGCGGTTCTCTGGAGCAAGTCAGCACATCGCCAAACAAAGAACCCCCCTAAAAATATGCGTACTGTTGCCCTCCGACTGCGCATGTCGCACCACGATGATGAGCCTTGGCTTTGCCATGGTGTGGAAGCGTGCACGTGTGTCTGCTACCGGAAAAGAATGTTCCTGATTGCAGTGTATTGGGTCAATCCGGTCTCCTGTCTTCTCCTTCTGTATGGAATGGAAGGAGGAAAGAAGAGAAAGCCCAGACAGCCGGTTCGTCAGAGAAGTCGGGCCAGGAGGTGTGTCTGGCCCCGGACACACAGAAAACCCCGCTGACGTTGCGAAGGAGGCCCTGGTGGAGACGATAAAGACGCAGCGTCGTAGTAGGCGGCAAACCTAAGCAGCAGAACCTTACGATTGGTCCTTCCGGCGGTGTGGTCCAGTTCGGCGGCAGGGAAGAAAAGCAGGACTTGGTGGCGTGGTCTGGCTCCTTTCTGGCCTGTTTCAGACAAGTGGGGCGATCCACTTTCTGCGCCACAGGAGGCTGTGAACTGTGGCTGAAATCGCGAGGCTTTTTGTCTTTAGTCTTTTTGTTGTCATTTTGGGCCAGTCTCCGATGCACGTTTCCTTCCACACAACCCATCATGTCCGGCGACGGCCCCGAGTCCATCCCCACGTCGGCCGACCGCCGCTCCAAGCGGCCGGTCAAGAAGCGCGCCCTGACACCCGTCTCGGCCCAAGCGGCCACCGTCGACGCCCTCTTTGCCAAGCCGGACCAGGCGATGCGCATCCCGGCCCTGACGGTCACCGGCGACGGCGCCGCTCTGGTCGCTCGCCGCGCTGCTGCCCCGCCCGAGATCATCTCCAACGTACAGGGTTCCAGCTCGGGCGCTGGCAGCGGCGAGTTCCACGTCTACAAGGCCAGCCGCCGCCGCGAGTACGCGCGCCTGCGCCAGCTCGACGACGAGGCCCGTCACGATCGCGACAAGACCGAGTTTGAGACGGCTCGCATCGACCGCGAGAGCCGCGATGACGACAGGACCAAGCGCAACCGCGAAAAACGCGAAAAGGCCAAGGTGCGCAAAGCCAAGGCCAAGACTGGTGGAAATGGACATGGACATGGCAACACCAACAGAGCAACACCCTCGACCAACGGCCAGGCAGAAGCAAAGGCAGCAGAACCGGCAGCAGAAGAACCGGCAGAGACGGCAGACGAAAATTCAGTACCGGAAGACGCCTCGGACCCCAAACCCTCTCCTGCGTCCCATGTCAACATTCCCCAGCCGTTGCCCATCGCAGATGGACCCGGTCTCCTCATCCACGACGACGACGACGACTGAACACTGCTGTCCTCCCCCCATACGGATGCTTGCACCGCAAGGCGAGAGAGTATCACAATAGCGGCCAGCTCTAGCCTGCACAAGTCTAGAAGATGCACGGAAATGCCTTTTTAAAAGGCCCGGAGGAGCATTGAAATGTACAGCAGAGGTCCCACAGGGCAAGGGTATGCTCTTTCTCTCGCTTGTTTTTTTTGTCACAACGCCTGCCATGTAATTCTGTCTTCCTTTTTGTTGACTTTGACCCTTTTTAGTTCTCGTTTAGATCTACAACGTCGGTCGGTCCTTTACAGTTACTCATCTCCACCGCCTCCTCCCGTGCCAACACCCGGCTGTGCCCTCTTTGCACTGCAGATGTCGTCGACTCTGAGCAAGAGACAGGCCGCCTGTATACGTTAGTGTGAAGTCGTGGATGAAGAGGAAATAAGAAAATAAAACAAAACAAAACAAACACAATCAAACAAACAACACAACACAACACAACTCACCTCGATCGCCGTCTTGATGCTCTGCACCTTGATGGCCTCGGGCTCCCACACGCCGTACTCATTCATGTCTGCCAGCGCACCGGTGTCGCCGTTGATGCCCCACGAGCTCTTGCCCTCAGCATGCTTCGCCCGCAGGTCCGTCAGCACACGCACCGGACTCTTGCCGGCGTTCTGGATCAGCGTGCGCGGGATCACCTCGAGCGCGTCCGCCACCGCCTTGTACGGCCACTGCTGCACGCCCTCAATGCTCTTGGCCAGCTGCGCCAGCCGCACCGACACGGCCATCTCCGTCGCGCCGCCGCCCGGCGACAGCCGCGGGTGGAAGATGACGTTGCGCGCCACGCCCATGGCGTCCTGCAGATTCCGCTCAATCTCGTTCAGCACGTCCTTGGACGGACCCCGCAGCAGCACCGTGCAGGCCTTGGGCGTCTTGCACTCCGTCAGGAACGTAAAGTACTCGTCGCCAATCTTTTCAATCTCAAAGAGCCCGCAGTTGGTCCCCACGTCGCTCTCCTGCAGGTCCTCCACCCGGTTGACAATCGTCGCCCCCGTCGCGCGTGCTATCCTGTTGTTGTCCGTCTTGCGCACGCGGCGCAGCGCCGTCACGTTGGCCTTGACAAAGTAGTGCTGGGCCAGGTCTGGAGACGCCATGTTAGCATGTCCGTCTCAATGCCCCATGCCGATGCCCACTTACCAGAAACGCCCTTCTCCGTGATCACCAGGTCCGGGTTGAGGGCCAGGACGGCGTCGCACATGGCCTTGACCTGCTCCTCCTCGATCTGCAATATGCGGTTCCAGTCCTCCTCCTTGGTGACCTCAATGTTCGTCTGCGACTCGCCCTTTTTGTACTCCAGCGGGCAGTCCAGTAGCACGATGCGCGGGTTGACAATCTTCCGCCGCATCTTGGGGTGTGTAATGTCCTTGTTGAGCATCACGCCGTCCAGCACCCGGCTGTCCTCGATCTCGCCGCCCGGCACCTTTTCCACTCGCGCGTACCGCTTGATGTCCACCTCCTGCTTGCCGTTGCCGGCATCCCACGACACCGTGCGCACCGCCTTGAGCGCCAGGTCGCACATCAGCTCCGACCAGCGCGACACAAACTTGGTCCCGATCGACGACGACACCAGCCCGTGCATGGCCTTGTCGTCGTTGATGTCGATGGGCAGCGAGATCTCGTCGATGATCTCGAGCGCGTCCTTGAGCGCCCGCTTGAACGCCGCGATGATCACCACCGGGTGGATGTTGCGCTCCAGTTGTGGCAGTGCCTGGGCCAGGATCTCGCCCGCCAGGATGATCACCGTTGTCGTGCCGTCGCCGACCTCCTCGTCCTGTGTCCGGCTCAGCTCGATCATGCTCTTGGCCGCCGGGTGGGAGACCTCGATTTCGCGCAGGATCGCATGGCCGTCGTTGGTCAGCACGATGCCACCCATCGGGTCGAGGAGCATCTTCAGCATCGCTTTGGGGCCCAGACACGACCGAATGATATCGGCAACACTATGTCCCACGGTCAGCATCGCCCGGCATCGCAACCAACAGACGGGTGCCCGCAGGCGGTCGGCTTACGTCTTGGCAGCAGCAATGTTGGACAGCTGGGCCTTGCGCCCAGTCTGCCGTTCACCACCTTGGGTGTCTGCAGCAGAAAAGAGGTTTTTGTCAGCATTCTTCCAGAGCCGTGACAGGTCCTCCGAGAGCAAGCTCTGGGGCAGCCCGAGATCGTCTCGAGCACATACTCATCACAAGCACGGGAGCCTGCATCTTGACGGGTTCTTCGGCGGGCAGCTCGAGAATATAGTTTCCTGTTCGTGTCTGGTTCAAGAGAAGGTGGGGGTGAGGTCAGATAGCTGCCTTGGATAAGGCCGTTCCGTCAGGTCGCACGTTGGAGATGCAATGCGTTCAGGCGAGGATCGACTGGCTAGACAGAGAGACAATGTATGGGCAGCTTCAAAGACACGAAGACAGGAAAGCTCTATTCTGCACAAAGAAGTCGTCACGCCGCGAAATAAGGAGAATCTGGCCCCGCAGAAGCCTGTGGACGAAAAAAAGTTCACCAGGCGGCGAGCTCCCCTAGACGGACGTGGGGCGGATTAACTGTAACTCCATCTACCGACAGCAGAGCTAGTGTGCACGTGACTTTGGCGTTTGGGCTGTTTTTTTAGCTCCCTGAAACAACAGCTAATTCTTCGCAAATCAGCGCTGAGGCGAATCCAAATGAAGCCGTCTTACAAGCGAAGAGCGATAGCCTCCGCTGTCGCTATCGGCGCCTCCACCTCTGATCGGAAATGCCCAGGCGCCAGACCATCGGAGGCAGGTCTTTCCCGCAGCGGGCAGCCGGTATAAACGTGCAGCCATCCGGTCTCGAGCAAAGGGTCTTTCTGTCCTCTTCTCTCGTTTCCCGTTCCCATACGCAACCCCGGACAAAATGGCACCGACAGCAACCAGCGAGGCAGTCGTTGTCAGCCAGAAGGCCGAGCCGGCTGAGAAGGAGCTGACGCCGCTGCAGGCCATTTCCCACGGCGATGTGCTGCCAGGTAAGGGGAGCGAGAGCAGAGTGCGCGCACTATGGAGAACGCTGACAGCCCAGACATCCCGACCTTTCTGTCGTTTGCGGCTGAGCGACGCCACATCCTGATCCACATGGCCGCGACCTTCCGGCACTGGGCACGACAGAACTTCACCGAGGGCCAGAGCGGCCACATCTCGGTGCGCGACCCCGAGTTCCCGGGCATGATGTGGATGAATCCGCTGTCGCGCCACTTTGGCATGCTGACGGCGGGCGACATGCTGCTGCTGGACATTGAGACGGGTCGCATGGCGGCCGGCAGTCCGAACCCAACGACCGGGCTGCGGACGTCGAACCGGGCCGGCTTCTTCATCCACCGGGCCGTTCACCGGGCGCGGCCTCACGACGTACACTCGGTCTGCCACGCGCACACCAGCAGTGGCCGGGCCTGGGCTGCTTTTGGTCGTCCGCTCGAGATGCTGACCCAGGACGTGTGCACGCTCTTTGGCGCTCACGCCGTCTACAACCAGTACGGTGGCATCGTGTTCGGCGTCGACGAGGGCGAGCGCATCGCCCACGCACTCGGACCTGCCCACAAGGCCGCCATCCTGATGAGCCACGGACTGCTCACCGTCGGCAGCACCGTCGACGAGGCTGGCTTCCTCTTTGGGCTCATGGACCGCTCGTGCGATATCCAGCTGCGTGTCGAGGCCGCCGCTGCCGCCGGCACGCTCCAGAAGCAGATCATCAGCGACGAGGAGGCCGCCTACAACTTCCGCATGGCCAGCGAGCCCCATGTGCTCTACCGTGAAGCCCAGGCCGACCTTGAGTTCGAGATCGAGGCCGCCGGCGGCGAGGAGGCCCTGGCCAAGGGCCTCGACCAGCTCATCATCATCCGCGAGTAGGTGACAGCCAGAAAAGACAGGGTTACCCATACGGCATGACCGTTCTGTTACCGTTTTCTCTGGAAACACATCCGGCTGTAGACACGATCGAGCCATTGGCTCTGGGACGTGAAGAGCCGAGAAAAGCAAAACATCAAGCTTCAGTGCCGTAACAGGTGTGACATGCATGTTGGCCATCTGCGTACAGAACGGCAGCATTCTCGTGCTTCCGCTTGCAAGAGAAAGGGAACCCGAACCGACACCGGTGCAAAGCAAGGCAACAATCGATGCCGCCTGTCCACACCGGTCTCAGACCAAGAGAGGGGGTGGGCGCGCGGCGCGAATGAAAGGGGACACGACAGCAAATGCATGCTCACGGAAAACCACGCCTGCACAAAACGGCCACCATCGGGCAGGACAGTCCGGGCCCGTACCATGTAACGCAACGGGGCAGCGACTTTGTGGGCGCGTCCTTCCGAGCAGTCCCGCAGAGACGGGGCCCATCCACGGAGCATCTCGTCGTGTCTCCGTACAGACACGACGGGCACCGTTCTCGACACTACCGAGCTTGTGGTCTTGGCTCGCAGACGAACACGTCAGAGCCGGCAGAGTCGGGTAACTGTAAGCGCTAGCGCTGCCCAATGAACGTCCGGATGGCGGTCAAACAAGAGCGGCCAGGTGGGTGGATGTGAAACGGGCCCGAGAAAGTATTCGCTGGCTTGCTCGCTACAAAGCAGCAAGAGGCACGGCGGGTGTGTCTAGCAAGGCACAGACGCGGACACAACAGGGTGTCGAGTCGTCCCTTTCCCCACCTGTCGCAAGGAACGACACCAGGAACAACGACGAACCGGTTGTAGGGTGACGCATCGCCATGTACTCCGTCCTCCCTCCTCTGCTCTGTATGGTCCGGTTGGAGAGTGTGCCGTCCCGGTTCCGGACGTGGGCGCTGGCCGGGGTGTGATTGCAGGAGTGGATGGCGGCCAGGCGGTCTGGTTGGCCCATTCAGACATGCTTGCTTTCCTCGGGCAGTGATCTTCTACTATGTACCCCCCTCCCCTGCTGTCTTGGCTACTTCTGTGCCCATCCGGCCGGCAGTGGAAGAGAAGGGAAGAATGAAACCCAAGTGGGACCTCTGCAGTTGAACATCGACCAGGGCTGAGATGGATTCACAGCCGGTAAGATAAGATACATGGAGGAAAAACAGAGCAATACGGAGAACTCCGTACGTCGTATACCATAAAACGAAGAGTGGAATTATACGATCCTGTGGAGCCACAATAGCGGCGTAAGGCCGCAAAAATTACGAGGGCGCCTTATATTTGTAGGCCTAGATGCATCCGGCGCCTTGAAACCAATTATAGCAGATTAATTACAGCGTGTTTTCAAACCAGTCATATATTTCAACATACGGGCAGAGACCAAACCACGCCCCTTCCAAGATAGAACGCCCGGAAATTCCACTACGTCGTAAGGAACGAGGCGTATTCGTACCCTGGCACGTCCCGTCTTCAATTGTTTTTTGCTCTCACGACGCCGCTGTGGGGACCGACAGGAAAACCACAGGGCTGTCCGACTCGACCTGTCACTTTGCGGCCGGAGAAGGCGAAAGCAGGAAAAAAAAGAAAGCACAGAAGCAAGGGGTGAAAAGGGCTTGGGCGAGAAAGCCACCCTCTCTCCTTCGCCATTGGTCGCTGGTCTTCTGCTTATTTTTTTTCAGCCGCAAGGCCGCCTCCATGGTCATCAACAGACATACAGGACATTGTGGCGAAGGCAGACCTCGAAAACAGACCATATCCAACTGCACGCGTCCGGATTCGCACATGCAGGACGTGCCCGAGTCTGCCTTTGCCATCCAAGGCTGCTGAAAACTCTTCAAGCACCCTGTTATTGGTTGCTCGGACACCGAGAAGAGCTTCGCCCTGCAGGCCGCTCTCTCGGGGATTGAAACAAATCTCGATCCTACATCCCTGCATGGAGGATGCAACCATGTGTATAGAGTGCACTTGGGCCATGACTATGTACATGGCGACTACAGGGCGCTCGTATTGGCAGAGGCGGACCCGTGGGCGTGAAGCATCAAGTGGTGCACAGGGGCTGTGTACAGCAATACAGGGAATCCCAAAGGCGAGGCGGTGGAGAGGTGATTTGGGCCGAAGCGTCTGTCACAAATGGTGCCGTTCTTGTGTACGGCGTAGTGCCGTCGCGGCCATGGCCGAAGAGCTGTCTGCCGGTCTCTTACATGTGGTTGCATCAGCAGTTGTGATAGCACTCCCAGACGGCTTCTGTAATTCCCTCGGCCGTGTGAGCATGATTGTGGCAAGAATACAGTTGCAGTGTAAGGATTCACGGCAGCCAGTCCTTCCTCATCAACACTTGAAACCAAGGGCATCCCGTCATCATGCACTTGGGACGTACTATGTATACTTCAGGAGAACGATATGGAGTACACAGTGCCGACTCTGTTCTTTCCCACAGCGACTCCCCAGTGCTGATCGACGTCGAGCAGAATTTTCTTCATCCCCCCCGTTCATCTGACTGGAAGACAAGCCTGCCAAGTCAAGTCATATGAAGGACAGAGCTACGGGTACGAGGGTGAAGAAATTTTCGCATCGTGTGCATCGACACCCAAAGGTGGCAAATCAGCCATAACGGATACGAAGAATACGTCGACAACGAGACGTGGCAAAGGAATGTAGGACCTCTGGATGGACGTGAAAGTATCGTATCTTACATGCTATGTAGTATATCACGGATCAAGGGTCCTGAAACACATCCTACAACGGCCACGACCGCTAGACCCACTGTTGGTAAGAGTTTTTTCCCTCCAAATTGCCTAACCGCCAGGGGGGACATGGTGTTGTGGACTTTCCTTTGCAGCCTCCTCTTTACCAATGGCCGGACCGCCTGTGCCGCCCTCCGCGTGCGGAGTAAGGCTCACGTGTGCTGCATAGGCTTCCCTTTTTCTGGACGTTGTCACTTTTCACTTTTAGCATAACCGTACTCCGCACAATACACTTTCTTGCCAAGAAGTCAGCTGGCTCTTCCAATTACCTAACAGCAAAGACTTTCAACGACACGCCTCGCCTCTTTCCATTCTGCGGGGTAGCACTAGTCCACTTTGGTAGTAGCGCACAGTGGCGGACCAGAATAGAGCAAATACTACGTCCGTCTAGAGTAAAGTGCATCGTCGAGCTCGACAACCGGGACGACCTAGTGGGCAATCCCCCAGGTTTTTCCAATGCAGACAAGGATACACTAGAAAGAGGGGGTGCACCAGTGTTGCAGTGGGCGACAGGCAAGCTCGATGCTGCTCGCTGAACGGGCGAGACGTCGTTGTGGCAGAACTTGCTCTTAATGTCTCGCGGCCTGAACAAAGTGCCGGCGGGGGGAAAGGCCAACCAAAAAAGTGGCATGTTGACCAAATCCACCCTCTAGCCCTGCCACGTAACAGAGTGGAAGTATGGAGGGAAGGCCGCCGAAGCCTTCCAGCCTGCCAATCAGCCTGAGCGAGTCTGGCCCACAAAATACGAGTGTTCAGGACAGTGCCAGAAAAGGGCTCAGAGAAAAGAGGGACTTCTGGCCGGGTCCATCTGTCAGTATCGTACGAGGGCTACGTACGTTCGGTATCGTACATAGTACAGTGAATGCGCATTCGCACGTTGGAACCCATACGCCGCTACATCCGGGCGCGATACGAGCATGACAGCCAAGAACCAGACAGGCACAAGGGGCATAAAGCCGCGAGCCAGCATGGGCTCCACCGCTTTTGCATGCCGAACGGCATCTTGAGACACGGTGAATTTTCCTTTGCGCCTCCAAATACACGTAAGCAGAAAAAATGGACCCGCCCAAAGCCCAGAGAGGAACAGGAACGACATTTTGAAAGGCCATTGGAATGGAGGATGGGGCCAGCTGAAAGCTAGCACAGGCTGAGCGAAAAAAACCTAGGCCCAGGGTCGAAACAAGAATAAACGGGCTCACGTTTCTGTCTCAGGCTCCCTATAGACAAGGCTCGATCTCCTTGCTCCTCCCTGCAGGGCAAGAGTATCCTAGGGGTAGTGGAGAGACTGGAGATGAATGCGTGAAAAAATAGAGGAAAAAAGAAGCACAGGAGAAAGCGACGAAGATTCTTAACACTCTCCTATCATGCTGGAGACACGCCCACAAAACTTGTCTTCCCGCAATCCCGTCTCTATGCGAGAGACGAAAGGAGGAGGCGGTGCAGTCCGGAGACCGCCGCCCTTCGTACTCGCGAGGTTCAGCCAACAAGGCCAAAAAGCTCAGGAAGGGAGCTTCGGCTGTGGAGTCGAATGCCTTCCGCTCTTCGTACTGTGGAGAGAATACCAAAATAACAGCACTTCACAGTGTCAAGAAAAATCGTCCGACACCGCCAATTCGATGGGTTCTAGAATTCCCTCAACCTTGTCGTCGTAATTGGAAGCGGGCCAAAAAAGCACATCCAAAGCATCTGGATGCGCTAATGCCTGGTTTTGAAACGGCGGAATCTTCGTCATCACCTCTATAAGCACTCCCCTGCCCTAGACCGACTGCCTTCTACTTCGGGCCACTCGGTCAATATTAGCCATAGGAGCACCGCGGTTCAGAGACGGTGAAAGTGATGTGTTATGTAACATCAGCGCTTCCTCGATATAGAACCAATGCCAACGCAAGCAAATGTATCTTACGAGTATCTCAGCAACCTCCTTCCGAATACGGATATTACAGCTGCTATAGCATTCCTAAGCAGACACACATCATGTCATGTACAGACTTCAGTGTAACGAAAAATAGCAACGAGATGTGGTGATACGGGTGTGGCTTTCTTAGTCCACAAAATGTTGTGATTGTGTCTCATGATACAACAAAGAAATATCAAAAAGATACCGATGCCCCTAGTAAAGCCTGCGCCCATTGCCTTGTCCTTTCCCGTGACATGACAGATTCCTAGTCCTCCTATACCGGTAATCATTCCCCTTTCCCTGCCGGCCAGTAAATTTATTTCTCGTTTGTGCCGCTCGCTTGTCTTCCAAAAGCCAGTCTTCTCCCTCGGATAGAAAACTTAGCCCGACGAGGGGGTTGATAGAATCGATAGGCTGTGTGGTATAAGACTTTGAAAAAGCAGAGTGATGATTGTGTTGTGTTGGAACAGATTCCTGAAGAAAGAAAAAACACCAATTTCGCCTCGATATGCTGCTCGTCCGTGTAGTAAAAGCACAGAAACAATATTTTAAGACGCCCCAATGTAGCAATGTGTCCCAAGAAAACCTTGCCGACTTTGAAAAACAAAGGAAATATAAAAAGATAGGACACGTAAAACTCTCGAGTGAGTTGAAACGAATTGCAGCGTGTTCGAAACAATGTCTAAACGCTGACGGGAAAACCATTCATAGTTGAGTTGTGTGGTATTCGTAATGTTTCGTGGAAGTGGTGTAGTGGTGTAGAGACTGGTTGTTTTTTTTATTTAAAAATTGTAGTGAAAACAGTTTGCCGAGAATAGAAGAGGCGATTATAATTCGCCAATCTAACAGGAGCGCCGGCGTTGCAGCTTTCCATGCTCGAGAGAGCTGGCATACTTGCGGAGTTCGCTTCGGGCTCTGTCTGAGAGATCGCCACCGGTGCTGCCGGCAGACGTGCCAAAAGCATTGTGGTTGTTGACGACACCGCCGGACGCAAAGGCAGTGAGAGCACCCATGGCACCGCCGGAACTTATATTGCTTCGCATTGAGCTGAGGCTGCTGTGCGAGCTCGATGGTGACAAAACGTGGCGGTACGTCACCGACGTTGTAGCCGTTGCCGTTGCGGACGTGGTGGGAGGGAGGAGCATAGATGTCGATGTGGGGGAATAGAGGGCAGAGGTCGGGACAGCTGAGCGGCGGGGCGTCGTGTACTGGTTGCTGTAGTTGTGAGAGTAGTGGTAGTGTCCCGGCGTCGTGCCATACGGCTGCGGGTTGCTGAAGTCGTATGCAGGCGTCAGGTGGAAAGCCTTGCGGCTAGATGATGACGAGGACCAGGGGTAGGTTGTAGCAGGTGCTGCCCAGGTCGGAGAGTTGGCATTGGAGCATGACGGTGAGGATATCTCCTCGTAGTCGGCAAGGCGGCAGGATTCTGAGCAGTAAGTGGCACCATCTGTCTGCTTGTCACAGGTCAAGCAGAAGTGAGGAACCCATTGCAACTCAGATGCCATTGTTAAGGTTGTGTGTGTAGTTGCGAGAGACTGGCTCGGTAGGAGAGGATCGACAGACAGAGTCGAGAGGTTGAAAACGAGCCAGACGGCCGAGCTTTGGCAGAGGTTGGAAGAGGAGACGGTGAGTGTGAAGTTGGAAGAAAAGTAGGCAGGCAAGAGTGAGAGAATAGAAGATGAATTAGAGTCAAAGCGGTATGTGCAAAAGAGGTGTAAGGATCAGTGTCTGTCAGTTCAAAAGGCTGAGATCGGGTTGGGACAGAAGGGGAGGAAGTGCAAAAAAGAGGTGGGAGAAGCATCTATTTTGTATGTTTTGGAGGAGTCATCCTGGATACGCAAGAGCTGGCACAATTTTCGACGTTATGTATGGAGTACACGATGCGCCCGCTAACATGTATGGACTAGTTGCGTATCCCCCGTCCGCACTACTCGTACTTCACACCCCCCCTTTCCCACAAGCAGACCCACCGGTACATGTCGTGAATGGGCCAGCTCACGTCTTAGTGTGAAAAATCGAAAGAGGGAAAGGCGATGAGATCAGGCTGGCAATGGACATGGGGGGACCAGCAAAAGTAGAGAAGAGCAACAGAATAAAAAAAAACCCTTTTCTGAACAGGAAAGGGCCTGCTGATCAGAGGATCCATACACAGGCTAGCTTTGTTTGGCCATTCCCCTCCTTTTTGACGAGCACGGAGTACACGGTACGGAGTACTTCACTCCCTATTTTTCCTTTCCCTGGCAGCGATAAAAAAAACAGCACAGAAACAATAATGTCTCCGCTACCATACTTAGCGCCTCACGGGTATCCCCTTTCAAACAGCTAGCCTAATCAGGGTCTTCTCCAGGAAAGAAGAGAATAAATAAAACGAAGGATAAAACAAGACTCGAGGGCGTGTGTTTAGTGAGTCAGAGGGAAAGACTCCGTAGGCAGAGACAGATTTTTTTTCCAATGCACGCGCGCACGCTGTCTGGCACCATAGCACTATACGACCACACCATTCTCCTGCCTTGGCGTGTGTACTCGGTGGCCTTTTCTGTTCAGTATGTGTCTGTCTGCATCTTCCCACTGGAACGAAGTGCCACCCCTCCCCCCTGCTTCCCAACAGCGAGCAGGTTTCTGCCTCCAGACAGAGCTGTGTCTTGGTGGCAGCCCAAGAATAGCCAAGGCAGCGTATCCAGAGCATGTATGGATATGGCACTGGGCAACCTGGATAGCCGCCGTTTGTTAGACAGGTGCGGGCTGCCGTGCAGCCGTGCAGGATTACAGAATCAGTGTGCGTGCTCGGCACTAAAAATCACCTGGGGCTCATGGGAAACAGCAGTTTATGGCGCCATTCTCTTGTTTGTGGCTGTTTGGCGCCTATGAATTAGTTGGCGGCGTTTGGCGGGCGTTTTAGGAGATGGCAAATCAAATGGCGAATGACGTTGGCGGCGAAGAAAAGCACCACAGTACGGAGTACTTTGTCATCTTACAAATGCCAAAGAAGACCGCCTGTTTCCATCATTTCTAAGACCGCTGCCCGTTGCCCGTAAGCACCAGTACTAGCTTTAGGGCCAAGTGCTTCTACAGGAAGCCGTACGATTCTTCTAGGTCTGTTTTCCTTATCCACGTCTGGCTGTGTGGGTATTCCGGTTCCAGTATGGGCCGTGGGGGTCTTGCAGGCTTGCCCCCTCTTTTTCCCGTCTTATCACGCTCTCGCTGCCTCAGGATGCGCCCAGTAGAACAATCCAGCGCGGGTGGGCGTCTTGATTGTCTTTATTGCACCGCAGGGTTCTCCAGTAGAGCGCATGGAGCAGGCAGATTATTGCTTCAAACAGGACCTGAAAAATGAAAATAAAACTTGCCCCAAAAGAGATTTCTGACAGCCTTCAAATTGCATTGAACGGTTCAACCATGCAGGTCAGATGGAACAGAAGGGGTCGCCTGTAGAGCAGGCAAGATACAAGACGCCAGAAGCCGGCTCTATCGGAGTGGGGGGCATCTCTTTCCGCATTCCGGTAGGCGAGGAGGATAAGCTAATTGTGTCTGTTTCTGGCCGTTTTGTGCCTGCGGACAAGTCGTGTCTCTTGTCTTTTCTTTTCTTTTTTCGGCTTCTTTCTCTTCCCCTGCTGGACTATTCTCACATTGTCCTCCGTGTCTTAGTTGTCATTTTTACACTCTCCTTTTCACCCGCCTCATCTCTTCTCCTCTTCCCACATTACCATTCTCTTTGGCCCGGCTTATGTCCACATCAACACGGGTCTCAAAACTCCCGAGCACGATCGTGCCGTACTACAGCGATAATGACTACGACCAAGATACGATAGCTCTCAGAGGTTGCCTGTCTCGTGCTCCCCTGTTCATGCATTGCGGTGGTGTGTTTGGGCTGCCTATTGCTATTGGTTGGTTTGTGCTGACCTTGTCCTCTTTCCCGGCTTCTGTCTCGTAGCTTAGCCTGCACGATAACTCCTCTGCACGCTTTATTTTGTGACTTTTTTTTTTTTTTTTTTTTTTTTTTGCAAGACAGGTCTCTGTCCTGGTCCCATCCACACCTCCCGGCTCGGTACCTGGCATCATTAGGCGGCCAATTGGTGCCCGTTCGACCTAGTGCGTTCTGTATCAATTCTCGTTGGAAAAGGCGTGAAAATGAGGCCGTCAGCAGCTGCCTTGTCTGCTGGTGCGACATTGGCGCCCATGCAAAAGAAAACACCCACAGTAAGACGGCCGGTGCGGACAGGGTCACCTGCTGGATACAGCATGTACCCGACGAAGCTGCACGGTGTTGCAGCACGGAGACCGGGCACACGAACGGAGCTTTCGTCCTCGGTCTCCCTCTTTACTACCCCAGATCCGACGCTACACCATGCTTGTAGCCGTGGCCAGGCCATTCTTTCTTGGCATGCCCTCGTTGTTTTTGCCGCTGCTGTTGCGGCTGTTCTCTCTTTCGGGCAATCCGGATTGGTGTGAGACAGAAAGTGCAAAAGAAAAGTGAGCTCTGACAGAAGCAGAGTTGCCCCGACCGCTTTGGGTAGCTGAGCTTCCCATGGGGCAGGGCTCACGTTCGGCCGGCGTCTCACTTGTCTTGGCCGTCTGCACCTACCTTGTAAGCTACTTTGTACAAATGAAAACGAGTACGGACCTCCTCGAGCTTGGAGGAGGTGCATTCGTGCGTGGGTGTAGATAATCTGGATGACAGAGTGATCGTGGAGAAGACAGACTGCCTTCTGATTCGTCCACACCACCCCTCTTCACCCCCTCTCTCCTTCCTTGCAGCCTTGGGTATCCCATTTCGCAGGTTTACGTGCACATTCCTTATACGTTGTAAGTCCTCAGTTACCACAGCGCTAAGCCGTATCTGTGGATGTCTGTGCATTGCGCCGTACGGCGTACTCCGTATTCCTGCTTCAGAGAGGGGGAAATTCAGGGTACTGCATCGCTTGTCGGTTTGCCCGTTTTCAAACACGCATCGACGCAGGCGGAAAAGCGATAAGCGACAGAGCGACAGAGCGACAGAGCGACCGAGCGGCCACACGACA
Organism: Grosmannia huntii; assembly: GCA_019925595.1. Classification (NCBI taxonomy): domain Eukaryota; kingdom Fungi; phylum Ascomycota; class Sordariomycetes; order Ophiostomatales; family Ophiostomataceae; genus Grosmannia; species Grosmannia huntii. The sequence continues at coordinate 148,030 of JADHKJ010000056.1, forward strand.
AGAGCCACGCGAAGCTGGCTTCTGCAGAAGCACTACTCGTATCTTGCAAGCCAGGACTGCATTAGCCTTTCGGAGGTCGGGGCTTTCAGTCTGCTCTCCCTGCACCTCCCCCAGGATATGAACAACTGCGTTGCAACACAGCATTGGCTTTCGGACTATAACGCGCATATCGTGGGTGCACCAATTCAATACCTGGCCCCTTCAGACGCCTCTTACTGGAGGGAACGGGCTCTGCAGCTGTTGCAGGTGCATGGTGATGCCGCTTTCGCCAAGTGAATTATGATCCAAAAGAGAGAGATAGGAAAGTGGTTGGCGTCGTGCACTAGGCAGTGTTGGTAGTAGTAGTGCAGTAGCTGCTAATGGTATTTTGAACGGTGTCCGGCTGCCATCGACCTCTGCTTTCTGACATGCAGAAGACCTGCATGTGCGCCATGCAACTGCCTGAGAAGAAGCGGGGAACACTTATTATCCACTCGCTTCCTCATATCTCGCCCTGGGCTGGAATGGGACTGGCCTTCGTGAAGGCCTTCTTATCGCCTCCTCCCGCGTCCTTAGATCACAGCATGGGCCACGAGGACAATTTGAACCCAGCCTCCAGAGTGCATGTGCGCATAGTGTGAGGGGAGAAAACTGTCTCGATCATCTCTTTGGGCTCGTAGGATCTCACCTGCTTGTGGCATTCCTGTCGTGTTTCTGTCTCCTGTCGGAGAGTAACGGCACCGAAGCAGGCCACGCCAAACAAAAAGAAAAGAAAGGGCCACAGAGAAGAGGTTTCAGACTAGTTGGATGTACGGAGTACTCCTTCACGATACTACGAATATCCTCCTCGAAAACACACTGGCCACCTTCAGCCTTCAGCTTGCCATCCATTTTTATCGCCGACCTCGGCCTTTTTTCCCTCTCTCTCAAACCCTGGTCTACTGGGTACCACTTTCCCCAGGTTATGAAGAGGGTGTGGAAAGAGAACGCCCATCTCCGCTTAGCACAGACGAGGAAAATAAATGTATACGAGCATGGACAGATACGGTAAAGACGAAAAACAAGGGGAAGGGAAAAGGTGGTCCTCCCGAAGAGGATCGCCCCTTTTGATTTGGCAATCTCGACCAATGAAAGGGTCATGGGATGCCATGGATGGCTTGCGCGGCTAACTGTAAGAAGACAAGCAGAGGACGGGTGCTCGTGGCTCCCACGGGTTTCCTGGTCTTTGTGGCTATCTTGAAGACTAGGAGCGACGAATCGCATTTGGATTGTCTTGGTGCTCATGTGGTCAATGCCGATGATCCTACGAGAGGGCGAGGCAATTGCGCCGGTCTTTGAGACCAGAGGTCTCGTGAGGAATGCTCCGGGTCGGAAGAAGGGATTACGGAGCGCCGGGGTGGATAGGGGCTCTGTTGGAGATATGCCTGCCATCCCTCGTCTGTCTCCTCGTCCCCCCTTCATTTCTGGCAAGTGCGCCGTTGCGTTCCGCAGCGTTTGCGGGTTGTGCGGAATCGATCGTATGGAGTAAAAGAGATCGGGGAAAAGTCATCGTACTGTGTGCGTGCACAGCCGAGAAGAGAGCCTCCAGTGGAAAAAGGCAGAGGCCGCGTCGCAGCCGTGTACTGGCAAATAGGGCCCCATTCCGCAAATCGTATGTTTATCGTACGCATTTTAGCATCCATCGTCGACGTATTAACCGACGGCCGCGATGAACAGCCAGAACCCCGATGTCTGCTGGCCAAGTACACTTTGTACGCCAGGATACCCACCCCTGAAGGCCGGGCGAAGCAAAAAAAATGGAAAACTTAAAATGAAGAAAAGAAAAAGGAAAAGAAAAAAGAAAAAAAGAAAAAAAAGAAAGAAAAAAGAGCGAATTGCCCCCCGCCCATTGGCACAAACCCACACTGGGTGCAAATTGAAGCGGTGGTGTATGTACGGAACACGATCGCACCAGGACAGATGTCGTGTGAGGGTGATCACAACCCCGACACAACAGGCCAGAAGAGCGGGATATTCCTCACCACCCCCCTGGACAAGACGGGGTTCGGTAGCGTAAGACCACTATCGCGGAGACACACGGCAGCAAGAGCTCCCAGAAAGGGAAACGAACCCACCAAACACAGCAGTGCACGATGCCGAGCAAAACCTCATGATGGCTCGGCCCATTCTCCATTTCCCAGTCTTACCTACGGCTGGCGCCTCTTCACCTTCTTCCGTTCCCGCCAACTCTCCTCGGTCACGTTCAACTCGCGATGGCTTTCACGAACAAAATACACTAAAATTAAATCCTCATCGGTATCGCCACTCTGCTCCTCGCAAATAGACTTTGTCACCTTTTACCCCACGGCCGTCGGCTCTTGTCGGCACAAGCAACCTTCGACCGCCATAGTACCAATGTTTTGGAGCCATTCGTGGTTGTGACGTACTCGCACATCAAATCCATGGTGCCACGTCCGTTGGGCAGAACTACCCGATGCCACTCCATTTTACAACATTCCCTACTATGAGACACAAAATGAAAAGGGCGTGAAAAAAAGAAAGGTTCGGTGTAGCATAGTACGCCTGGGCCAATAAGCTGCCGCCAGGGTTGCCCAATTGGGCATGCCGCAAAGTGCTGGGCATCGCAGGCAGCACTGCGAAGAGATGAGAGCTGCCCAGCTCTGGCGCAAAGAAGCGGGAAAGGCCTTACCGCGAGCCTGCTGCTGGCGTTGTTCTGCATTGTCCACATTGCTCCGGTGACTGGTATTGCATGCAGAGCCATATGCCGTGTTGGCCAAGTGCATCCACAGTGCCACGATATCTTTCGAGGTCCTTCTCTTGTGCGGCGCAATGACGAATGACAAGCTCTACCAGTAATTGCCTATCCGATAGCGGAATGAATGAACAGCTAGACGCCCTGCTCTTGTTATCGTCTGGAGGCGCCGAATTCACTAGTTGCCATCCTGATGCGAGAATTTGTCGGTGTTGCCGGCTACTCGTGACGTTTTGACCACGATAGCCTTACTTCGCACAGGCACGCTCGCTGGTTTTTTTTTTTTCGTCAGTCTCGCTACGCATATGGCAGAAATAGCATCCGACTATGCCGGATTTACCAGCTAAGGAGGAAGTTTAGCAGCACGGACCTCCCAAGAATCCCAAACCCGTCGTAATCTGACGTGAGCTACTTGTACATAGCTCTGGGAGCTAGACAATCCTTTTCACAGGGCCAGTTGCCATAGAAAGATGTGTCCAAAAAGGGACAGACGAGTTATGACGCAATCCTTTCTGGTTACATCTTCTCCTCTGACAGAGTTGGAGGCAATGCCTTTCTCACTACGAACGGTACCTTGCATCAGCTTCTGCCGATTGCGGTTGGAGGGGTCAGGAGGACAGAGCACACGTTATCTGGCTTGGTAGCGGATCTGGCGCTGACGACATTGTGTGGAGAACACAGCTCTCTGTGACAGGCAGCATGTTCCTCTTGTCGCCCGTTTCGTCAGGTCAGTTGGACGACGATGGCAACATTTTCGCCCCCAAGTCGTTCAAAGCAGTGTTTCCTTTTCGTGATCGGCGCTTGGACACTATTTTTTGGCCAGTTCGAAACACGAGCTCATAACCTAGTTTTGCGCGTTGCGCACCACGAGTTTTCCATCTGGCCACCAGATGGTGCCATTTCGTCTTCCTTTTTTGGTGTCTTTTAGTCTTTATTTTATTCTTGCCCTCTTTCTTGGCAGTACTGGCCGACCCCAGCTGCAATTCGTCATTAGGGGCATTCTGCTGTTTCATGACGTGCGCGGCTTGGTTATTCTCTTATCGGCGAGTGAAGTAGGTGTGCATTTAATACATATGTATAGCGCGCGACCAGCTGGAACTGTAGTTGATACCTCCGCACTGCATAAGCATGGGACTATGTAAAGATATCTTACTTCGTAGTGCTCTCCCTACGAGTACTAAAGGACAACCAAAGAAGAGGGAGTGCTCATAGCCAAAGGCATGGCCGGTAATGGGTTACATCGAAAGAGGGGCAATGCTGTCAAGACTAAAGGAGCAGGGGAGGGGGGTGCAATCCTGTTCTATCGAATAGTGTTTATTTTGCATCTGTTCTTTCCTTCCACCTGCAGCATCTATAGCCAAGTAAGAGGGTTAAGTAGGATTGGCCACCTGGAAGTAACCTCAGAGCCTTGTCAGCAGCGAAATTGTATATCTTACACTCCCTTACATTCCATGCCCGCAGGTTCTGAAACCGAGATAGCACTTGTAGATCGGTTGAGCCAGCCCTTATATATGAGCAGCTGGTGTCATTGTGCATCGTAAAGGGGGGTGATACAGATGGGCACGACCGTTGAACAGGCCCGGGATTCTTAACGATGCAGCGGACGGCGTGTGTGTCGAAAGCGGATGGTCGTCCGGAGCTAGGATGCCTTTGTGTCTTAAAAAACGAGACGATAGAGCAAAACCAAGAAGGGGGTTCAGCCATATCTTGCCTGAACAGAAGAGGGGAAAATGATAAGTGACAGGAACAAGCCCCTCTAGCTCTGAAGGAAAAAGAAAGCAGGGAGGCTCCGTTTAAACGGCCAACAGGATGCAACCATGCCTGAGATCCAATGTTGTATTTCATTTCAGGGCATAAATGAGGACGTTGGATTGCTCACCAATGGACAAGTCCATCAGCATCGTGTAGTATGCGGCAGGGAGGAAAAGAAAGGCGAGCACTAGTGCGGAATAATTTGGCAAGCTGACAGGGACGAGGCCAATTTCAAGAACGGACGTGAGAGGTAAGGCAGTGGCGCAGCCAGAACGCACGGAGCCTGCCTTCTTGTCAGAGGAGGAGAGCCTAGTCCAGGCTCTGGTCGCTGCTGTCCTTGCATTGGACAGTTTACGACGCACAATGTATTACGGAATGCCGATCTGAAGCTGGTCCGCACGACGGCCAATTTGCATTTCGCATCTTTGCGTATGATGCAGCCCTCTCCTGCTATAGAGGCAAGTGCCGGCCAACCGAGATACAGAACCGGAGAAGCATGGGTCTAGCCTCTGCGACCATGACGAATCAATGGAGAGCTGAGACAGGACAATAAAAGCCTACGGAGTACTCCATACTGTTGTCGCAGCCACCCCCACGCAAGGCGTGAGCAGGAGGACGACCATCTACACTCGCGCGCCTGCGTGAGACGGCGCTTTGAACAAAGACAGGCCGTGGCAGCTCATGCCGTGGATGACGGGCATAATACGAGCAAACGAGCAGATGGTAGATACCATGTGGATCCCGGAGTGAGTGCGAGCGAAAATAGTCGCGAGCCGCACGTCCTCTGGCAGGCCGTTTGCCGAATTGAGCAGGTGCATTGTTGAGCGCAAGTAAATCGTAAGGCGCCGTGGCCCCTATAATCTAGTGCAAGGGCGGGCCCGTACAAGACCAACGAGGCCGACGGACGGGCACTACTACGGGTACAGGCTACACTAGGATGTAGCCCTCTGGCAGGCGTACTTGCGCTGTAAGTTGCGACGAGAGGCCGCCTGCCTCTCGTCCTGGCCGGCATTGCGTACGCGTACCTGTAGAAATACGGCCATTAGGGTGGCCAATATCTGTCCGTAAGCGATATGCTCGTGTTTTAGCGCCGGGCCGCCTGTGAGATAAAGAGAAAAAAGGGGACGCGCTTCTTCCCCATGTCGCACAATTGCGACGTTTAGGTCGGAGATACAGTGGGAAGAGAGACATAAACTACTCCGTACGTACGTATCGCTCTCCTAGCCGGAGCGCCTATAGCGCGCAACGCTCGACATGGTGCCGGCCTGACAGACCAATCGCGTCCGGGCTGCTTTTCACAAAGGTATTTCGTACGGAGCACGCTCGGCTGAAACCACGAAGCGAGATCGACGGGACCGGAACGTGGGAAGAAACGGGCTAGCCGGCTCTTATTATCTCGCTTTCTGAACACGGGTGAGCCTGTAGGCTAAGGACCAAGCTGAACAGCAATTCGGAGACTACTGCTGCCCCTAGTTTTAGTGTTGAAGATTTGTATTTTATCCTGGTTATCCTGGTTTTTCCTTGCTATTTTTCTTTTCGTGAGAATGTGTCGGAAGCGTGGCATCGTTCTCGACATGAAAGTGTCGGTCATGGGTCTTGGCGAAGCTGAGAAAGACAGCCTCGATACGATGTAAGATACGATACCATGGAAAGCTACAATGTACGGAGTACTCCGTACTCAAACAAGCACCCCTTCCACGGACCCTCTTCAAACTGGTCTCCACTTGCGTCTTCGCCTCTGCTGTTATTTTGTGCAGCAGTCACGATCTGCCACAGGGGTGGTCCTGTTCCTGCGAATGAATATCGGGGCAACTCGTAAGATAAGATACATGGTACACGAACCCTTCATTATCTGTCTTGGGCGATGGCAATGCGAAGTACGGGGAGAGTAATGACGCGCGGGCCCCCTTGAGGAATGAGGCGGGACGGAGTAGTCGTAGACATGTGTGCTCGGCGTGTCTGGGTGTGAGACAGACCTGTTGCAGACAGGCCAGACGGCGACGCCAAGACAGCCGCGCGGTCGATAGCAGAGGACGCACAGTCTTGCCTTTGGTGTTCTACATCCTCCATCGTCCTGTTCTCCGTAAACAGTTTCGGCAGGAACTAGAGACGGACGGGACGGCAGGCGGCTTGCCAAGAAAAAGTTGGTTCGGCGAACGGCCAAGTGACCAGAGTCTCACGCTGCGACCACGAGTACCCGTTTGCGTGCCGGACGGGCCATTGTCACCCATCACCTGTTCCAGGCCGCCATCGCCCGATGGACGGATCATATTGGACAGTACGATACGATACTGTGCAAAAGGCAAGCTGAAACCGGGTCCAATGCGGCAGATCAAACCGCTCTTCCGGCCTCGTTCTGTTTTGCATGTGAGCGCGAGTAGGAACCGAGAGCTACATAGTAGAGCTGTCTGCAGGATCCGATAGATACGTGCCTCGCAGAAGCCGAGACGGAAAGCCTGGTTTCCGTGACAGCTGGGTAATCTCCCCTTCTTTGGTCCCTTTGCCATGTTTCTTTTTGCCTGGCTGCAACCTTTTCACACTCCTTCTGGCATGGCGGATTAGACGAGGTCGCCGACCATCGTGTAGGAGACCATGTCTCTGCCCTCCTGTCCAGTACTTTTGTTCAATGGTTTCTTTTTCCGGGCAACATCCAACAGCTGTTGGAATGTCGTTCGCAGTGCGGCCAGCCAGCCTGCGGGATACTCCGCCAGCCGCAGAGGCAGGCGGCCATCCCGGCAGTCCACCTGAAGCCTAATACTAGTACTATGTACTATGTACTATGTAGGATAGTAGGATTCAAGACATCCGTCAGGGGTGCCTGCATATGCTTTCTTTTTTCTTTTTCTTTGTTTTTGTAGTTCTGGCTTAAGCCCCCAATTCTATTATTCAATTTCAATTTGAGTTAATTCAATTAACTATTTTCTTGCACTCGGCATTTGCCTGCAGTTTCAGCTACATTGTAACTTATCCCGTCTTGTTATTTTGGGATGCTCCCCCGCAAAAAAACACACATTTCTATACCCCTGGCAGACGGCTATCAGGCACGACCCGGGTACGATCCACGAGCGGACGGGGCACAGAGATGGGGACGCCGTTGGCAGCCAGCGTGGGGATGCGTGCGAACGAGTCAGCCTTG
>JADHKJ010000057.1:0-74266 GCA_019925595.1 Grosmannia huntii
AAAGAACGACAACAACGCACAACAGAGATCTGCCTACACGTATTGTACACGAAGCGGCCTTGACCTGCCTACTTACATAAACCCCTTGACACCACCAGGTTTATCACTGAGAAAATAGTGTGGTTCATAACAAGGCTATGGCCCGGTGTAAGTCCTCAGCTCCGCCCTCGGCTCAGAACAACCAGTCGGCCGTGTCACGCGACCCACCACGTGACACATCCCGCGAGAGCCTATAACGCAACACCCCGATTAACGCAGAAACCTAAAGACTCCTACCCCCCCCTAGACCCCTACCTCTTGGCTATGGACTACCCCACCCTATGCCCGCCGGTAACTTATACGGGCAAGAGGCAGGGGCTAGTAAGATAGGACCTAGTAGATTACGAAGGGAGGGAGGGAGTTATTTAAGAAGGAAGGAAGCAGGCCTGTTTGCGTAGATATCTTTCTTCTTCTTTAGCTTAGTTTTCAACTAGTTTGATTCACCCAACAGTGATTTCTCCCATTGGGCTGGATCCTCACACTTTACTACCTTTTAATAAGCTATTAATATAGTCTGTACTACTAGTTTTTAGTATCACGTAATCGAGGTCACGTGGTCTGCTTATATAATTAAGATGCATAGCTATTTCTTTCTTCTAGTTCTTTCGGACTTAGAGAAAACTTAAGAATAACATCAATCTGTTCACAGTACAAAATCGCATACAAATCAGATCGTGACCTCCCCTACCACTTCCGCACCTATTCACTTCTTGCCACATGCGATTATTCACATTAGGTCTTAGTCTTATCTAGTAATTTTAGTTACCTAACTTACCCTAATATTATGCGCACGTGCTGTGCGCGTTGCAAACTAGCACCAAGTAGAAGCTACATTATCACTAAAAAGCGGTGCGATTAGCAATTCTCTATATATATTACTGTCTACCAAGATATTATTATGCTTCGAGAGATCATTAAATGTTGCCCCCAACAGCATCTGATTCCGGCTCTGAAGTTGAGTCGGCTTCTTCGTCGGTGATTTACGGCCATGAGCTGTTCGCCACAATTTGCGCCCGCGGCAAAGACCTCGCCGTAAGCAGCATCTGGCCCAACTCCGCTCCAAGGCGAAATTAATGTCGAGCGCCTTTCTGGCGGTGGTTTCAATCGTATCATCGCTGTGAATCGTCAACAAATAAAAACAGAGGCCAGCCGCAACGACCAGCTGATCTTGCGCATTCCCCGGTTCAATTCCGCCTGTGTGAACCGAGAAGTCGCCGTCCTACGATTCATTCGTCAAAACACCCTGATTCCCGCCCCAGAAGTCGTCTTGTATGACGAAACAGAGCAGAATGTGCTAGGATCGAAGTACATGATCCAGAGGCGTATTGAGGGTACTGACCTATACTCTATATTTCCCACACTGAGCCATGAAGATAAACGCAAAGTTGCGCAGGAGCTTGACGAGGTGTATTGTCAGATGTTAGCGGTTCGCAGCTCCGTCGCCGGAATACTGGCTATATCGGCAAATAAGGGTTAGGGTTAAACGGGGCGGTGAACACCGACATTGCAATGCCGCACACGGACTCCACGATAATGGAATCTGTCTACGAGTTATTAACAACAAAATTTCAGTCTCAGAAGGCTGACGAGATCGAGTGACCGGCGGCTGGTTAGAAAACGATCACTTCTCAATAGCACACTTAGATTTAGCCCCTCGCAATATTCTTGTTGATCCGGCAATCGCGGGTGCTCAATCTGTAATCATCTCTAGGATCCTCAACTCGGACAGTGCCATTCTTGGCCCCATGTTTATGTCTTGCGCGCCACCTCTTTGGATTTGGGCTTGGCAAGATAATGAGGACGAAGACGAACGTATGGCTAACGATGACCCGCCCCTTCCCGAAAGCCGGCAGCTTAAGCAGATATGAAGAGGCTGCCGGTCAGGAATTTGTTCTACTAGCCTACTCAGTAGCGTACCGTTTGGCAAGGCGGCTTTTCCGATTTGCCATTGAAGGCGTGGAGTCCAACGAGCATTTAGAGAGGCTTCTTCTATGCTACAAGAGTGGGGATATATGCTTTAAAGAGTGCCATGCCAAATCATATATACAGAGCACAGTTACAGTCTTACATATGAGGAGCTCGAATAAGCAATAGTTCAGCGGTTCACAAACTCCGTACATTGATTCGAATGATACAAAGGTGGCCCTAGGGTTTAGCCAACACCTCTCTCGTTCACGCGAGATCCGGCATTTGGCTTGGCAGTTCTCTAATATACAGAAGCGATGCCCATAGACAAAATAAAGCAGTCCTTAAGCCGTGGCTCGATACAAAACCTATAGCACCATATCTTCGTTGGACTACATCATTCTGTATGCTCTTATTTACAACTTCAAGCTAAAATGCCGAAAAAGGGCGCTTCAACGACGCATCATTGCCCAATGAAATCCAAGGAAATTGTCGATACAACAGGGCAAAAATGTACTGCACAGAGCGCTGTATAATATGCACAGTATTATCCACCTAATTGAAGAGCAATGCTAGAAGTCGGGATAGCCCCGTTTTCCCGTACTAGCTATTAACTAACAGGCCTTCAGGTGTTAGTGTTATGCTCTATCTATAGTTGTAGGGGCGATCCTATAAAACGACTAGGTCAGAACCGTTAATATGTAGAAGTTTGTGACATCGAATAAATACGTAGCTATAAATTAAAAAATTATAGTTATAATATATTAAAAATGAATGAAAACTAATTATAACATTAAGTTTAATGGTAAAAAATCTAGCATGTAATACGTTTATAATGCATTACTGGTTTTCGTCGTACTTTTTATGAAGTGCGGAGTACATGCTTCCTATTTTATCATGTTTTATTATGGAGCTAAGGACAAAAAAATACTCCACATTGGTCAGGTTCTGGTTTTTTATAATAACATCTTTTGTACTAAAACACCTAAACGAAGACAACATCCGCGTGAAAACAAACGAGGCTTATTCTCTGCCCTCGTAACTACATCGATTTCCCTGGGCCGTTTGTGCACGACAGTTATTAAGACGTGTTCTGTTACCTGTCTCCGAATAGAGTCTTGGCAAATGACAGATAACACTAGGGCACAAAAGAGACTACGGAGTAGCAACGGCCCTGCCTGACGCAAACTCTTGCGCCAAATACGATAGCCGTGCGGCCGTTATCTGAAAAGTGGCCGGCAGCTGTGTCTCGGCCCAGGACCGACCAGCCATGAGCTTGACGAGGCCTGGGGCCGCCGTGAAGATACAGGCCATGCCACTGGCGACTGTCAGCACATTGTGTTTGGGTAGGCAAGATGGATAGTGCATGGAAAGGCACCTACTGTCCGTTGTGGCCGGCACAGATCCACTGGCCCGGAAGGTCTGGGAGCTCTCCCACCAACGGCATGCCGTCAGCAGTGACGCCCATGATGCCGCTCCAGCTGCGGTCGTACTGGGCCGGACGTGAGCCGTCGGTCCAGCCTTGGAGCTGCGACGTGGCAAACGCACGCACGGCGGCCGAGACGGCCGGAAAGCCCAGCAGGCTGTCGTCCACGCAGTGTTCCGGGTTCGCGTCGAGCCAGGCCTGCAGTGCCGGCTGGCCGGGGTTGTCGCCGCCAAACAAGACGACCGTGTCATCGGGGCCGTCGTCGGGGATGGACCGTCGCGGGTTGACGCTGAAGAAGCCACCATCGCCGCCGACGAGGACGCTGTACGAGTGGTCCAGCCGATGGGCGCCCTGGAAGGTAGGCGCCGGCGCCACGACCTTGTCGCACATGTGCGGCTGCGGCGTGATGAGGCCGCGCAACGACGGCTCCAGGGCGGAGCTGTACCCGTTGGTGGCGTGGACCACAGTCGGGCAGGTGATGCTGCCACGCGGCGTGTCCACGATCCAGCGTGTCGAGGCGGAGACGCCCGGCCGGACACGGACAACGGGCGTATGCGTCTGCAGGTGGACGCCTCGCTCGAGGTTGGCCCGCATGACGTGTGCGGTCAGCTTCCAGGGATTCAGCGTCGACACGGGATAGGCATAGCAGGCCAGGGCCGAGGCGATGCGCGTGGCCGCCACGGCCTCGTGGGGATCGTCAATGACCTGGACGCGGTGCACCGGTCCGCCGGCCGCCCGGAAGTCAGCAAAGCACGCCTTGGCTTGGCGGGCATCCTCTGCGGTCGTCGGGACGTCCAGCGTGTCCCCCACCCAGAGATCACAGTCGACCTGGTTGGCGCGGCTGTAGTCGACGAGTGCAGACCAGGTGCGGTGCTCGTTGTCGAGGATCTGCTGTATGTGAGCACGCGTCCCACGCGGGGGCTGACGGACCAACCTGGAGAGCCTCGTCTTTTCCAAATCGCGCCGCGTAGTCCCGGAAGCCCCGCCATCTGTCCGGTTTGCAGTGTCCGGCATTCCGGCCGGTGGCTCCGGAGCAGAACTGCCGGGCCTCGAGCACAACAATGGTTTTGTCCGGCCAGGTGTCGAGACAGTGTTTGGCCGCCAGAGTTCCGGTCATCTGCATGTATCGTGTCAGCAACAAGTTCTCTCTTCCTGGTGGGTCCGAACAGCCTACACCCGAACCGATAATGACAATATCAGCTGTCTCTGGCAGCGTCTCCGTCGTCCGGTGGTCCAGAAGCGGGTCGCCCTGGGCACTGAGAAGCCAGTAGGACATGGACGAGCCAGTCATCTTGGGAAAGCCGAAGCGTGGCTTGCCCGCACCTGAGCCTCCTCCCATGCTTGTTTGCTAATATGGGTTGGACAACGCTATGTAAAGCAGTCTGACCAAAAGTATGTCAATCCGGTTAAGCACGATGGAAGAAGGAGATTCTAGCATATCCAGCTGGCCGATCCATATATTTTGGGGCAGGCCGATAAGCGTAGCAGACAGCCGTCGCCGATGCTGCAGTTTGCGTCTATTTCCTATATTAAGTGGAGGCATCCAGCTGATTGGTCATCTGCATCTTCCGACGATAACATGCCGCTAGACGTCATGGCGGAAGATAGGACATGATAGGAGCTGTGCATATACGTAGTTAGGTATCAGACTGGCTATCCGTAGTTCCGTAGTTCGTAAAGGGTCAACTCCCTCTAAATTGTCCCTTTACTATGTTCATCCTTCTATAAAATATAAAATAACCTCCTTCACACGTAAGCCTTGACTTGTTCCTCGTTCCACTGCCACCACTTCTCGGCCAAGCCAGTTCCACCCTCACTCGTAGGCTTGGAGGCTGCATCAATGTCCTCTCGCATGGGCGCGAAACGACCCCACGGCACGACTGTGTCTCTGTTAGTCTGGCTTTCGCCTCCAGTCTGGCCATTGTCTCTCGACTTACCCCAGTTGTCCTTCTTTACGCTGTCGACGGTTATCTCGGGCGAAAAAGCGGCGAACAGCTCTGTGTACGCCCCCAGGATCGGAGGGTGGACCAGTAGCCGTATCACGGCCATCTTCAGCATGCCCACATGGCGGCTCAGATCCGTGCCCAGGTTGCCGGGGTTCAGCGCCACGCTGACGACACCGTCGCTGCCGTAGCGCCGGGCGAACTCGGTTCCTTGCAAGAAGTTGCCCGCCTTGCTGATGCCGTACTGGAGGTTCACCCCCTTGTCGTCATGGTAGTCCAGGTTGCTCATGTCCACGCCGCCGGGATGGTGGCTTATCAGCTCGGCTGCCGAGGAGGAGACCCAGATCACACGGACGCTGTTGGCGGGCTCAGTTTTGGCGGTAGCCACCAGCGTCGGCGTCAGCAGCTTGGTGAACAGAAAGTGCCCCAGATTGTTCGTGCCCAGCTGCAATTCGTATCCCTGGGCCGTCTTGGCGCCTTGGGGCGGCGTCATGACGCCGGCATTGTTGAACAGCACGTGCAACTTTGTCTCTTTCGACAAGAACTCGTTTGCGGACGCCTTAATCGTGCTCAGGTCCGCCAGATCCAGATGCAGGTACACGAGCTCTCCTTTGGCGTCCGGGGAGGCCGCCTGGATGGCCGCCATCGCATCCCGGGCTTTCTCCTCGGATCGCGCTGCTACATAAACCTTGGCATTCTTGGCGTAAAGGATCTGGGAGACCTCTTTCCCCAGCCCGGTGTTGGCGCCCGTCACGACATACACCTGCCCCTGTTAGTCGACGCAGAAACCGTATGTAACGGCGCAACTTGCCTTTCCAGAAAGATCTTGCACGTTTGCCTCGGTAAACTGCGGGCTCGGCGGGAATGCTTGGCTAACGGCGTTTCCCATGGTTTCTAGTGGCGGTTTGAGTTGGTGTTTCCGATGCAATTGGAGGATGCTGTGACGTGAGGGGTGAGACTGCTTTATATACACGAGATATACACAATGGCAGTGATGTAATGATGGGCTAGTCAACTGAAGTGGTCCAATCTCTCGGCTCTCGGGATTTACGGACTTTAGAGTGTAAGTCGTATGAGCAGTCACGTGCTTAAAAGGATTAGTCATTCATATAGACAGTCATGTGGTGTAGGGTATCTAGCCCCTTCACAACTCATCACGTGATTAGTTCTTCCATACAGCAGTCCACATTTGTGACTCACGAACGTGACTCAGATCACGCCATGCGGCCTACACTACTGATAGCGACTGCAACATTTGATGGTTGGTTCAAACACCAACAAATCCGGCAACACAACCGTTTTCCTATAACCTACGTCTCCGACAATAGCCCACGATGTCAACCTTTGGGCAATTCCTGCGTGTAACAACATACGGCGAGAGGTACATATACATTTTGAGCTAGGATAGTGCTGGCCGCTAATGTCCGTAATTTCCGTAGTCATTGTCCCAGCGTTGGATGTATTGTCGACAATTTTCCTCCTGGAGTCCCGGTCTCAGAAGCTGTACTTCAGCCGCAGGTTCGTATATAAAAACATACGACACTTTCCATAACTCATAACGTTGTAACACAAAATGTCAGATCTCTCGCCGTCGACCCGGCCAAAGCTCCATCACGACACCGCGGAATGAGGCAGACATTGTGTCCATCCAGTCGGGGGTCGAAGGAGGACTCACACTCGGGACCCCGATAGCCATGGTCGTCAAAAACCAAGACCACCGGCCTGCGGACTACAAAGGCAACACCATGAAGCAGTATCCCCGCCCCAGTCATGCCGACTTCACCTACCTCGAGAAGTACGGTGTTCGTGCATCGTCAGGTGGGGGCCGTTCGAGTGCGCGAGAAACAATCGGCCGTGTGGCGGCAGGCGCTCTTTGTGAGCACTACCTCAAGCTCGCCCATGGGATTGAGATCGTTGCTTGGGTTTCCTCTGTCGGGAGCATTCATCACATCCCACCAACAACGGAGTATCCCCACACTTCGCAGAACCCCAAGTTTCTCCAACTGCTTCAGGCAGTCACACGGGAAACCGTCGACAAGTCGGTCGTCCGGTGTCCAGACTTGGAAGTGGCTGCCAGAATGGAGCAGTGCATCACCGACTTTCGAGATCGCCAGGACAGCATTGGTGGCACAGTCACGTGTGTCATTCGAAACGTGCCAACAGGACTAGGCGAGCCGGTGTTTTCCAAGTTGGAGGCCACACTTGCTCAGGCCATGCTCAGCATCCCAGCGACCAAGGGATTTGAAGTCGGCTCTGGATTCGACGGAACAGAAATCCCTGGGTCCGTACACAACGACATGTTTATTCGCAACCCCGAGACCGGTGCGGACGCCAAGAACGGATTTGCGCATCCAAAGCTCGCCACCGCAACGAACAACAGCGGAGGAATCCAGGGCGGAATCACCAACGGCGCAAACATATTTTTCCGCGTCGCTTTCAAGCCGCCTGCAACGATTGGGCTGCCCCAAAAGACGGTCACTTTTGAAGGAGAAAGTGACGGGCTGCTCGAGGCCAAAGGGCGTCATGATCCCTGCGTTGTTCCACGTACGTCAACAAGTATCGATCATCAAACGGACTCTGCTAACCATGTCTAGGCGCTGTTCCCATCGTGGAAGCCATGGCTTCGATTTGTCTTATGGACGCTCTTTTGATTCAGGGAGGTAGAAAGGTGGCGACGTTTGCGTCACAGTGAAAAAGAAAACTGTAAGATACGCTTGGTAGATAAAAAAACAGGTGGCCTTGACCCAGCGAACGCTGCTTGAATTGTCCTCACGCTTGCTGCCTTTGACATCATGGCCTGGTGGCGGCCAGAAGCGACGTCGGGGTGTATTCTCGGTTCGGGTCGGTCGTTCACAGTTTCGTCTGGACCTTGGGTGAGTTGGATGCGTTGAAGCATTACAATGCAGTGTAAAGATTGAAGCGTTTTGCAGGGTTATTGATGCCTGAGTCGCAATTGCCTAGTCCGTCTGTTTCGCAGTAGGGGACGGACAATCTGTTCCTCCTGCCGCCGGATTATAGCTAAAAGCCCCTGCACATATGTATGGATATCCAGTTAGCATGCAACTGTGAAACAAGGCGTTCCGATGGAATGGCAACCTACGCGTCCGAGTAGCGGCTTCGTCCGGGCACGGGAAAGGTGCACTGCACGCCCTGCTGAGTGCAGTGCCGGAGCCATATTTATATAGGCCGGCTGTATGTAGACACCAGAACTCGCGGACGGCCTTAGCTGGTGGCAGCGTGCGCATTAACTGGGCAATACGCGGCGATTATCCGGTAATGGGTCGAGATAGGAATCAGGACGCCTTCTACAGATCTATATGCACTAATAAGGTGCTGTAAGTACAATTGTTAGAGTGTACGGAGGACATAACATTGCACAAACAAACGTGTGTTCGAATTAGTTCTAGAGTCTTATCGCAGTAGTTTACAGTCCTTGGTAAGTGCTTCTATCTGGTTACACTCGTTCTTTTCTCAATTCTTCTCCCCTCCATCATTGCGCCAATTGCTGCCTACACCAGATGTGGCTCAATATATCTCTCATGTGGTGTGCACCTTAACGACCCGCGGTCGGCTGCAAGGTGCTTGAGATCGTGGCAAGTAGAGTATTTCTAGTGCACCTAACTCGTACGCGAAACTTGTCCATAAAATCCATTCGTGTTTTGACGGTAAGCTATATAACTTTCATACAACAGTGTACTAGTTGGTAGAGCCTAGCAGCCTAAAAATTGGATAGAGCATAAGCAAAGAAGCATTCAGTGCATTAGTTGCAGAGGTATGTGACTGGCTCCTTGTTTCTAAAAAGGAACATTGTCCGCACCGCTGCTGCTGTAATCATCGTTATCCTCGCTGCTATCGTCCAACCGCAGAGGCTCGATATCGTCATCCTTCTCCTCCTCCATTCCCTCGCTCAGCCACAGCGAGTCGACATCGTCGTCTGCTAGGACCTCGCCCACGGCACCCGTGGTAGAGTCGTCCTCCCCCCCAACACTGTTGGCATATACATCGACCGCCCCGCTCATGGCGGCCACGCGAACGAGGTTCCACTGCAGCTCAAGCAGATCAAGCGACGGCAAGTCTTCGGGCTTGTCGGCCGAGATGACGAACACCTGGCCGGTTTCGATGCACAGGCCACTCTGCCGATGGGCCAGCGTGCCGTTTCTGCCGCGTCGATGGCCATCGCCGTCGCTGCTGCTCGCGGCAAATCCGCCGTTGGTGCCTTCCGCGGCCAGCTGGTCCGCCAACTGGTCTACCATGGCATCGTCGACAACGTCGTCCGGCTTCCGGTGACCCTGGCGCAGCCAGTGAAATTGCACCCACACCTCATTCTTTTCCGCGGCAGAGGGGTCCCGTAGCGGCTTTAGGCCGAATCGCGCCGCTCCCCATAAGGCGTGTAGATGCTTTGCAAGACACAAAATATTCTGGGCGGACTCGGTAACCCCGGTATTCTCGCACTGGGCCCTCCACACCGCCGTAGCTTCTTCGCCCCAAAACGTCTCGAGCAGCATTAGGGTCTGCAGCGTGGTCGCTTGGTCTTTGCTCGCCGAGAAGGGGAAAATGTGTGCTCCGTCTGGATAGCCGTATCCAGACAGGACGCACATGTGCCTGTCGCGACGATAGGCCGCTGCTGTCGCTGACTGCTTGCGCGTTTTGTTCTTGGCCTGTGTGCTCGAACTCTGGGAGGGGGGGGTAGAAAGGCTAGGAGAGACGGCATTCGGCGGTGTGGTGGGCGCAGGTGCTTTGGCCGATTTCTTCCTAGCTGGACTGCCTTTGGCCGGGCTTGTTGCCTTCCTTTTCGGCTTCGATGGGCTAGCATTGTGCAAGGTTGACGTAGTTATTGGCGGAGCTTTTAGTGGTGAGGATAGAATAGGCGCAGTTTCTTTGCCAGCTAGTACCACTCCGCTAGCTGCCTTTGGCGTGCTAGCTTTTGAGGATATAGGCGTATCGGCCGGTTTGCCTCTAGTTAAAACTAATTGTATAATATCGTTAGTAATAATAATAAAACCAAGCAAGTATATAGCTAGGCTAATATACGTACAGGATTTAATAACGCTGCTAGCCATACTAAGGCCAATGTAAAACGCTGAAATAAAAGCTTGCTTTGACGTCTTAGCGGCAGCGACCTGATGCCTCAATTGGTCAATCGGACAGAGGAGGAAAAGGGAAAGGATCGTAACCGTCGTATCTAGGCCATACTTGCTAGCCTCGGCTACAAAGTTGTGGAAGAGGCTCCGTCGCTCTTCAAGATCCGTCACGTTGTTTTGGACGGTAGCTGTCCGGCAGGAGTCTCTCGTTGCATTTATCACCAATTTGGTGATAGCATCCTTTTCCTCGTCGTACATCTTAGCCACAAGGCGGAGAATCTCTTCTTTCTGCATAGTAGTTAAAAAGACAAGTGAAATGAAATGTAGTGGAAAAAAGAAGTTTGGTGGCGGGGGAAGTCAGGTTGCAAAGAACAGGATGTAGAGAGAAAACAACAGACAGAGAAAAAACAACAGAAAGAAAAAACACAAAATCTAAGGCCTTGCTCTTTTTATTCGGTTTTTTTTTTGGAAATGGAAGGAACGTCGTCTAGTCATTGTAGTATCGTCACGTGAATGTGCCTGTGTCAGCGACACTTCTGCCGATTGTGGATTTCCTGAGGTCACCTGACCTCGGCCGCCGAAATCACTAGATAAGACGAAGCCCTGACTGAACGCACACTTGCACACAGTCGGGAGCTTCAGTCAACCCCCTACGAAATATCATCACCAGATCTTCTGAAGGCCTCAAAGCTTACTACGATTCGTGCAACTAGTCCGGACGTATATCCCAACAAGGATTACTGTACGGGTCTTACACTGGTATTCGCGCAGACAACTGCGCGTACAGACTAGTGGTGCACGGAGTAGAAGCCACACTGGGCAGCTTTGCAGATCCACTTCGACAGGGCTTCTGAAGCGATTAGAGAGTGGATCCTCAGTAAGCATCACACATAGGGCTCTTGCTTGAAGGCGCTGATCTCCGTTCGCGGGAAGCAGTATGCTATTCAGCATACCGTGACGTTCTCTACGGAACGTGTTAGTATTACAATGCAAAGAAACGTCTGCACAGATTTTCACATCTTTATTTTGATTCTTAACAATCGATTTACATGCCATGATACAATCTGGGGTGGCAATGGCCAAAAGGACACGATTTAGACGAAAAAAAGAAATCCCCATCCAGTTCTCAGGCATCGTCCAAGCCAAACCCACATTCAGACCTTGATAGTATCGGCCATGAATGTCAAGGAACGATCCTCGAGTCGAGGAAGCTCTGCAAGCCCGTATCGGGGTGTTTGTATGCTAAGGGAAATTTCAGTCTAGGGCACAAAACAGAGCATAGAGGTGGGACCGTACCTCCACGTTACAATGCCCCTACACGTGGACTTGCAGTTGTTGACAAGCCTGAGTGTCTGTTCGAGAACTTCTTTCTGGCAGGCTGCTTGGCAGCTGGACGAATGAGTGCATCGTTCCAGAATTCTGGAGAGCAAGGCGGACGATGCCTCGTTGATGCTCTGAACTGTCTCTTCGAGTCTGCGGATGCAGTGGTCCACTCCTGTCTGGAGATCAAAGGAGGGACCGGCTGAGATGATCACGAGATTCTCGAGGAAGTTGTCTTGCTAAGAATGCCTAGTTAGCGTACAACGATTTCGTGCAGAGAGATCTACTTACCAGTTCCTTCTTGAGTGACACAATGTCGTTATTTCTAAACGCGGTTGGTAAGAGACATCCACTGTCCTTGGAGTGCACTTACATCCACAGCAGAGTGACTGTATCTTTTCGAAGTTTTTCCATTTCGGCCGACTCCATCAGATCACTGGGAAGATGGAGACCGTTGGCGTACCTAAAAGAGAAGTCGTCAGATAGCTTCACCGCAAATGGCATGCGTATGCGTACTCCATCAGAGCAACGACCTGTCCCATGCAACATCGTCCGTATCTGTATTGGCAATAGGCGGCGTAGTCTGGAAGCTCTTCCCGGTCTCGATATTGCTGCTCGACCTTGTAGCCACGCGAGGTAGCAACGAGCTCTGTCCAGTAGCGGCCCGATTGTGCTTCTCGTAGTCAGCTTTGGCTGGTATTGTGTATGGGATCAACGTGGATACGAACCGACGGTATATCGATGTCGCATGCTCTTGCCAAAGGCTCGAAAGGCTTCGACCGGCTTCGGGTTCGTCCCTGCTTCTCCATTTGCGACACCCGCAATAGAGCAGCTGTTCTCGACGAGGTGTAAGACTTCGGACCACAAATTGTTGAATCGTGCCTCCTGGTGTTCACCTGGGGCCGTGATGTGATCAATCTCATCATCGACCAAGAACATCCAACAGACAAAGTACGTGAGCTCGGCCAGGGTCTCCCGGTCGGCAAAGGGATAGCAAGCCGAGACGTATCTGCTCAGCATGTTCTTGGTGAGCTTTGCATTTACACGTGCCGACACCGTGTAGCTGTATGTATATTAGTGCCACGTAAATACGCTCGTAGAGAACGAGAAAGCAAGTGCAATACGCACGTTGCAAGGATGTCGTCCACCACTTTCTTTACCTGATCCTCGTTGGGGTTGATTTGTACGTCCCACTGGGAAACAAGTCTTTCGATGTCTGGGATTCGAACTTCCTGGCCTTGTAGGATGGCGAGTATGTCTTTTCCCTCGTTCAGCACCATTTTGTTCTAAAAGCACAATGGCAGTAAGATTTGTGCCGCGTCCACTAGGTTGAGAAAACGTTGAGTAGAGGGTATGATACAGAGGAACTGTCTGATTCCTGGATGAGTATGGAATGTCAAGCAACTATATAGTACCAAGCTGTATACGCGTACACTTCAGAGTGTCCTTGATTACAAGAGGCATATATTTTATGATAGGTCGTCACTTTGCGTCCACCAATCTAGACGTCGGCCATTTTCTGAGCAAGTTTACATCCTATTCTGTCTGATCACCGTCTGCACGTTCCACTCTCAATCCAGTGTGTAATTTTCACATGGCGACGACATTTTCTTGTGTTCGGAACTTGGCCAAGTGCGCCGCAAATCGCCACGATAAAAGGCTTGGCCAATCATTTTTGGGTAGTACCGCCTCATTGTCATGGGATGTCAGATCTATCGGCATTGTGCAACGCGTACGTACGATTCAACAACGGATATACCGCTCTAGAACAAGATTGCATGCTGCCACATCGACTAGTTCCGCTTGTCCGGGACTACTCTGACCAGTGATCTCATGAATACGCCTTTGCATCGTGTCCCACATACATGTGGCAATAGAAGTACTCCGAGTGCCATCAGTGGTGGCGATGCCGATGATAGCAATACTGTGAAATATACCGCCATGACAATAAAGACGCCCCCAAGCTTTGAAGAATGCCTCGTGTCGAAAAGGAAGCAGTACGGGGTATTGATCACTGCTTCAGCTGTGGTCGAATCCGACACAGGCAGTAACTGGCCTGGCAGATAGCATCGCCAAGCCGCCTTTCTGGCCATACGGACCACGCCCGGAGATCTTCGCTTGCTACAGTCTCACCAGAGCCCGAGTTCCCCGGTCCTTATCTGACTGCAATGCTGAACTCTGTGTACTTTGATCGGCTGAACCGCTCCGGTCATCATTGTGGAACAGGATGCAATGCGAGTAAATCTAGGGCCTCGGTCTTGGGTCCGTATCAAGCCGCCAGAGAGCTCCTGAACTGCTCCCGATCAAGCTTCTCATGGTCGAAAGAACAGCATAGCGTGCTGCCAGCGTTATATTTACGGGTTTCCGGGAGACTGCGAAATTCAGACGAAACACGTCGAAAATTGTAAGAATTATAAAAATTTGTCAGATCATTGGCAAGGGCAGATAATACGGAAAACACCGAATATCGTACGACGGTGAGATGTGGTGGGCCTACAGTACAAGTGCCGGGAACGCCTTTATCAAAGAAGGTCGTCGTTCTTTGTCGTTTACCCCTCAGTGTAACGTTGCTGGTATGTCTTTTCAGGATCACATGGCATATATGTATCTTGCAGGTCTAGAATCTGACATTGCCTCCATACCTGTATGTGTAGCTAATATGTAAAAAATGCCGCATGCTCAATGGGTTGTCGTAAGCTCATACCTCCAAATCATATTCGTATCAAGGCCAATACTCACGGCCGATACTACGGAGGCTCGGTTAAGGAACCGGGCAGAGAATGGTAAGATAGGTTGTGCATTGCTCGAATCAGTCGACCAGAACAATAGCAACTATCACGACCCTCTTCAATCGCGTGGTACACCTGACCAGCGAAACATAAACACTCTTTCCATTCTGCCACAAATCAAACACAACTGGTACGTTGCAATCGAGTACAACTGCGGTGGCTCCGAGCATACACCATAGCCTTCCCCTTACAAAGACACGATCTACACCATTTGTGCAATGTAACCCGGTGGTTTAGACGCGCTATAAGCTTTCGATATCGCCACAGAAGACTGGTGGTTTTCATCCCCTAGTTGCACACAGGATCCAGAAAGACTGGGCGACTTGGTCTTCCAACGCAGTTCAGGCAAGTAGTCTAAATGCTGTACCCCGTCCGTATTACTATCGGCGCCATTTCGGCCAGTCCGCTCTTACGAGCTATCCGAGACCCCAGAACCAAGCCTGCATGCAGACACGTCAGCCGGGATGACTGATCGAGACACCATGCTCAGCGTTCTCAGCAAGGTGAGTTCAGCAGGGGTGAGCGCTGCCTCTTGTATTCTCGAGTGAATGTGCACCGTGACATCCTTGCGGCTTCGAAAGTACGGAGTGCATCTCCACCCCACTAGAAGTTGGGAGTATAGCCTACATGAATAGAGGGACGTTTGGTTCCAGGTCGAGTTCGTCGGTGCTTGTCACTTAGGAGTTTGTATTCGCATGCACAGTTCACACCTCAGAGAATGGCAATTTTCAGCTTGGTATAGGAATGGCTGCCAGTGCAGGACACCCTTGGTTGTCTTGTATTGTCCTTCCGAGCTCGTCTGGTTGTTGTCTCGACATCCGTCCCGGATAGTAGAGCGACAGCAGACAGCATTATCTTCATACTGAGAAAGTCGACATATCAAGACCCTTGACAAAAAGCAAGAGAAAAGCTTCCAGAGTTGGACTGGCAAACGCCCCTTCTTTTCCCTCCCCAACCTATTCCTTCCCATTTGTATTGCCACATCCGGGGAAGGAAAGGACGTAAACCACCTGCTGTAACAGTCACGGCAGAAATAATCAGACAGCCCTCGGTAGATAAACAGTCGCGAAATAATAAGAAACTCGAACAAGGTCGACCCAACACGCAAAACGTAAGATGCAAAAGGAATGTAGTAGCTGCGCAAGATCAAGAAGAGTGGGGTGCACGGCAAAGGCGTCAATCAGTACGCCGTACAGGGTGGTACCATCCATGCGTCTGCTGTAACTGTTCGCGCAAATGAAAAGAAAACAATTAGAACTCAACCACAACCGAAACCTGGGAAAGTATCAGGTCCCTCTCCTCCGGCCACTTCGAACGTGGAGCAGCACGAAGCGGCCAATCACACACACACACATGGCGGCCTCAGGCGACCTCGGACACCGTGGGGAGGAGCTTGCGCACGAAATGCGGCATGGCGCCGCGGGCGTGATCGGAGAGGCTCGACTTGGTGAGTTTCTTGGGGGTCGTCGTGGCCGCCGGCGAGGGTGGCGCCGTGTTTTTGCGTAGAGGCGAGGTGAATTCGTGACGAGGTGAGACCGACAGCGTTGACGATGCCGACAACGTCGATGTCGACGACACGGACGATCGCCGCCGTGCGGAGGTGGTGATAGATAACGGGCCTGCAGGTTGTCGAGCCAGCTTCGTGGGTGGTGCTGCTCGCAGGCGGTCCACAGGCCCGTCTAATCGTCAATCGATGCCATGTTGCTTCTTGAGCTGTGCTAAATTCTCCTTGCGTGCTTCGAGGTCCTCTTTTGACTTGGCCATCTTCTCGGGCTGATGGTATAGGACTAATCGATGAGTCAGCAAAAAGGCACTTGGCTGGGAAAGGAATGGGAGAAGGGAAGCTGTAAGCACATACCGACAAGGTAACGGTTCTGGAAGTTGTACCCGTTCAGCTTGTCGCAAGCTTGCTTTGCATCCATGACGTCTTCATAGACAACAAAGGCAGTGCCCTTGGTATTGTTGGCAATACCCTGTCGCACTTGGCTGGTCATGGTTAGATGTCGTCCGAGCAAAGGAGAAAAGCAAAAAGGTGCATACCGAATGGGGCCGAACTTGCCAAAGAGCTCAAAGAGCTCCTCGGGCGTGACGTTGTAGCTGCAGGCAGGGTCAGCAAGCAGGCGATGGGCGATGGATACAACGTCCGACAAACCTTAGATTCTTTACGAATAAAGCTCTGTATGCGACGAACAGCAGATGGTCAGCAACGCGGTCTAAAACGGTCATGATGGGATTCGGTGCATAACGGAAGTGATGGCAAATGCTATGGGAGGGAAGCGTGATGGCAACGTGATGGTGACGTGTCGGCAGACCGACACGATTGCCAAGCCCCGACGAACAAACTGATAGCTGACGACGGGGCAAAATACGGGGTGAAACGCACCGGTTAACCTCCGGGGCAAGTTTGCCTGCGCGACTCATATCTTGATGGCCGTTTCCGCGCAGAGGACAAGGTTGTTTCGATATGCAAAGGAAACGGTGTTGAAGGGAAGGGGGAAAAAGAGCCTCGGAGCACCGATATGGAGATCGGAGCCGAGAAACAGGAGTCGCGAAAAAATCGGTCACTGGATTCAATTAAGAAAGGCAAGGGATCGACTGGGATGGCGCTGGCGGCGACGACGGCGACAACGGAGACGATGGGCTGCCTTTGGCGGGTGAAGGATTGTGCGGCTCGATGAGGTGATAATGGAATTGGTAGGAAGGAGGGAGAAGAGGGGAATTTGTCGTACGCCGGCGAAAGGGTAGGCGGCGAGAAGAAAGGAAAACGCTTATTTGGCTTCACCGTGTGAAAAGGCAGCCTGATGCTAGTGGAATGCAGTAGTATATACTGTACGTGTGTAGTCCACGTGACCCTTCTGCCCAATCACAACTGCTGGGGTGGGGCACTGCAATATTCAGCGTTATGTAATATGTGGAGGCTAAGGGGCGAGCGGAGCAGGACGGCTTATTAGGATATTTCCCTGATCCGAGCATTATGGCCAACGAGGTGCAAATGGATTTCTGTAAGCCAATGTCGGCACAGAATGCAGAGGCTTCCATTTGCGGGATAAAGCTACAGTATGGCACGATTCGGATTAATCATCCCGTTGAAGACGTCGTCAGATAAGGCTAAATGCTGAAGTGGCATCAAGATGAGCTGTTGTGCCACGGCAAGCAATCTTATCTCCGACGCATCTAAGGGAACGGCTTATGGCGTTTGCTTGTTCTTTTTATTCCAAACGAATCCCCTTCCGGGCTGCGACTCTGTCGACTTGTGCCATCAAGTGCAGCTTTGCGAGGACCCTCTGTACGATTACTACACAAGACCTATTGCCGTTTCGACGCAAAGGCGCCAATGAACGTGGCCAGTTTCGCCACCCCGTCCACGGAGACAGAGTTGTAATTGCTCGCCCGGATGCCGCGCAGATCGCGATGGCCTTTCAGCCCGGTGAGTCCGAGGGCGGCTGCCTCTTGCAAAAACGCCTCCTCGGCCGCATCGCCGCCCTCGATGCGGAAGCAGATGTTCATACGGGACCGCACCGTCTTGTCCGGGATGATGTGGTAGACGGCAGGATGGGCCTCGAGGGCGCCGTAGAGCAGCCGGGCCTTTTTGTCGGACACGGCTTCCTGTCCCCGAACCTTGTCGGGGAACGCGCGCAGCAGCGTTTTCAGGACCCGGCCGGCCATATACACGCTGTCGGGGTGCGTCAGCGCTGTCTCGACCACTCGGTTGCACGGCCACACTTACTCAAAGATGCTCAGCGTGTTGTAGAGGCTGTTGTTCTTGGCAATGGTCTCAAACTCCAAGATCCGGGGCGGAATGGGCAGGCCCAGCTGGCGCATCAGCCCGGCCGATGGCTGCGGCAAAAAGCACTTCTTGATGACGACCACGGTCACGCCAGTGCACCCGAGGTTCTTCTGGGCGCCAAAGAAGATGGCGCCAAAGTTCCGGATCGGGATCGGGCGCGAGAGGATGTTGGAGCTCATGTCGGCCACGACAATGGGACCGTCGGGGCCCGGCGCGAGGGACGGGGGGAAGCCCGGGAACTCGACCCCGTGGACCGTCTCGTTGTCGCAGTAGTATACCATGGCGGCGTCCGGGGACAGGGTCCAGGTGCTTTCGTCGGGAATGACGCCGTACTGACCACCGGTCGTCGTCCGGCCGTCTGCCACAATGTGGACGTGCTCGGCGCCAAAGAGCCGCTCGCCCTCGGCCGCGGCCTTTTGCGACCAGCCACCGGTGAGGATGTAGTCGATCTTGAGGTCCTTCACGGCCGTTTGGAGCGCCCCGACCGCGTTCTCGTCGGCGCCGAGGGCTGCCTGCTTGCGCGTCACCCAGGCACCGACAAAGTTGTAGGCCATGGCGGCGAACTCGCCCGATCCGCCGCCCTGCATGAAGAGGATCTCGTAATCGTCCGGAATGTCCAGGTACGACGCCAGGTCCGCCTTGGCCTCCTGGATGATCGTCGTGGCCAGCGCTGAGCGGTGCGAGTGCTCGGCGATGCCCAGGCCGGTGTCCTGGAAGTTGAGCAGGGCCTGCGCGGCATCCTCGAGAACCTCGGTCGGCAGCAAGGCCGGGCCTGCACCAAAGTAGGTGATGTCGGAGCGGGACGGCATGGCGGATAGGCAGATGTCGGCGCAGTTCGAACAGGCTGGACGGTTGGTGGGAGACGCAGTTGGCTGCAAAGTTTTGTGACTCGACCGAAATCGGTGGATTCCCGACAAATCAGGCATCAAGGGCACGATTTCCACTTAGCCTGCTGGCCAGACATGGCCTACGAAAGGACAGTACAGCCGGCTACGGTCTCCAAGAGCGTACCTTCTTCTACGGGAGAATGCGTCGTACTTTGTACAGAGTACACCGCACAGTCAGCTTCTTGGAGTCAGTTGTGCGACAGCATGTTGGTCACGTGCTCTGTCTATTACGACCATGCACCTAAGCGGGCCTCTTTACAGGCACATCTCCGTACTCCGTACTACTACGGCCGCCAGGCCTCGTTGCCCCGGTTTACGTCTCCGTTTTTCTATTCTGTCGACGCAGGGCAATTCACGCATAGTCACGACGTTTGCGGGAAAAAGCAGAGGAGCGAGCCGAGGAGCCAGAGGGCGAGCCAACATCGATCGACGTGTTCAGCTTCCTGCCAGCGATGCCTTCGGCGGCACCAGAGGGCCAAGTTGGCGTCGTCTGTAAGAAGCGCCGACGAGACGAGTGCAGCTTCAGCATCCACGAGGACAAGACAAGTCGAAGCAGCAGCAGCAATAGCAATAGCAGCAATAGCAGCAATAGCAATAATAGCAACAATAGCATCAACAACAACATCAACAGCAACAGCAACAACATCAACAACATCAACAACATCAACATCAACAACATCATCACCACCATCACCACCTCCACCATCACCACCTCCTCCAAAATCCCGGTCAGCAAGCGGCTCCGCTTCGACGACGATCGCAAACAGACGCACCGGCCGTTGTTGGAGCGAATCACGTCTACATCTCCCCCCTCGACGGCCCCCTGCCACATCTGCCATCGCCGACCACGACGACGCTGCGACCTCGACTCGTTGGCCGACTGCGCTGGCTGCGGCGAGCGCACCTGCTTCGTCTGTCTGCGCGAATGTCTCGGCACGACAGCAACGGCCCCCACACGTCGACGGCCAGACAACAGCCACACGCCATCGCCCGCCGCCTCGCCACCCACGTGGTCCCGCGGCTGCAGCGGCCATCGACGCCGGATCTGCAGTCGCTGCTGTGTCGAGCGCGGCCCCGACGGCGAGGTCGTCTGTCTCGGCTGCCTCCCCTTTGAGGGTTGACAGACCGGACGGTTCCTGTTCCTTGTCCACACACATGGTCCTTTCCTTGTTCACATCCTTCCGGTGTTTGGTGTCATACATGTATACTAGCCGGTTCTATGCTTTTCTTGGATCCATATCCCTTTCTTGATCCATATCCCTTTCCTTGCTTCCTTTCGCCTCCTTGCTACTGTTCCCCCGAGCCAGGACTGTATTTACTTTTACGCAACATCTTCACGTCCGTCACGCAGAATAGGCATCTCTTTCTGCTAGTTGTATTACTCGTACACAAAACGCCCCCCTAGTTGTACTGCATGTAGGACGCGGTCGAGTTGAACTTGAGGTTGGCCTTGATGACCTTGTCGACGGCGCTGAGAAAGTCCTTTTCGGAGGCGACCTTGCGACGGGCGCGAATGGCAAACATGCCGGCCTCGGTGCAGACGCTGCGCAGCTCGGCGCCGGTGCTGTTGGGGCAGAGGCGGGAGATGAGTTCCCAGCGGATGTCGCGCTCGACCGACATGCTCTTGGCGTGGATGCGCAAAATGTTGGCGCGGCCTTCAAGGTCGGGCAGGGAAAACTCGATCTTGCGGTCGATGCGGCCGGGGCGCATGAGGGCCGGGTCCAGCGTGGACGGCCGGTTGGTGGCGAACATGACCTTGATGTTGCCGCGGGCGTCGAAGCCGTCGAGCTGTGTGATGAGCTCGAGCATGGTGCGCTGGACCTCGTTGTCGCCGCCGGCGCCGTCGTCAAAACGGGCGCCGCCAATGGCGTCGACCTCGTCGAAAAAGATGATGCAGGCCTTTTTGGTGCGGGCCATTTCAAACAGCTCCCGCACCATACGGGCGCCCTCGCCGACGTATTTCTGCACCAGCTCGCTGCCGATGACGCGGATAAAGGTGGCATCGGTGCGGTTGGCCACGGCGCGCGCACACAGCGTCTTGCCCGTGCCCGGTGGCCCGTACAGCAGCACGCCCTTGGGCGGGTCGATGCCCAGGTCGACAAAGCGCTCGGGCGACAGCAGCGGCATCTCGACGACCTCGCGCAGCTTCTCGACCTGCTCCTTGCAGCCGCCCACGTCGCCGTATGTCACGTCTGGCTTCTCCTCCACCGTCATCATCGTCACGCTCGCGTCGATCTTGGGCGGCAGCGGCAGCATGATCTGGTACTTGTTCCGGTCCACGCCCACCCGCATGCCCTCTTCAATGTCCGTCGATGCCACCCGGTCGCCCAGCTGCACCACAAACTTGGCAATCTGCTTCACGTTGATCACGTACTTGCTCTTAGCATCGTCGTTGTCGTCCGCAATGATCTTGGTGCACCGTGCCACCTGCAGTGGCTGCTCTTCGGACATCCGCTGCCGGTCAGCCGCGACATCCCACAGATGTGGCGGCGCAAGCCCGGTATCCGATTCCTGCAGACCGTCAGTACTGTCCCTGCACGTCTGCACTTTCACTTTCCATCTCCCCCACACCCACACCCACCTTTACACCAATCTTCTCGTCCACACTCTGCTGCTTCTCCTTTATTTGTTGCTCCAGCTTCTTGATCGCTGCACCATATGGTGCCGCACCGTATGTCTTGAGCACTTGGATATCCCTAGCGGAGGTCAGCCTGCGTTGCCAAACCAGCCTGCTTTCCCCCTTCTCACTCACTCGTCCGTCAACGGCGTAATCTTCTTCTCCTCAATCTCGTCGTCGGCAAACTTCTTCTGGTACTTCTCCCAGTCTTGGCCCCGTGCGGTCGGCTACTGCATGTTAGCAATCAAGGCCAAAGTCAGCCTGGAATCGCTGCCATCGGACGCACCATCTTGGCAAGCGGTTCTGCTGCCAGAAGTCGGTAGAGGGGTCGAGTGATGGATCGTCGTTCTGCGCTGGTGGTGTCGAGACGTGGATGTCGTCGTGGATGCTGTCGTGGATGCCCTCGTGGATGTTGTCGTGGATGTCCTCGTGGATGTCGTCGCTTTGTTAAAGGACGGCTGCATACGAGTAATCCGTGTTGCCTTGGAGCTTTCCAGCGCGGCTGTCGGGCTAGTCCTATCAGGGCATAATGCGCCACACAACCCCCCCGGTAATTCGATCTATGCACGTAGGCGAGCTTCCAAAAAACTTTCGCCGTTTAGCAGCCCCACCAAGGGTGAAGCTTTGTGCACGACTTCAAGGCATCAGCAACCAGCAGACAGATCTCCCGTTCGTGTCTCGGTCCAGCATCCTTCGCCTTTGTCGACCTTTGCCCTCTCCCCGATCTGTCACGCAGACAAGCCTTTGCCCACCACACATCCTCCATCATGGCAGCAGTAGCGCCAGCAGGGAGCGGCCCATCCAATGCTGCCTTCAAGGTGTGTCTTCTTGCCACAAGCTGACCCTGGGCCAGCCGTGTTCGTGTCTGCACCCTACAGCTGCTGACACGCCACAGGACAAGGAGAAGCCGGTGGCCGTGCGGTCGGCCAACATCGTCGCCGCCCGAGGTTCGTTCTGACGCTGCTCTGGTGGGAAAGAGGGGCAACAGGTACTGACATATTGTGTACTCCAGCCGTCGCGGACGCGATTCGCACCTCGCTCGGGCCCCGGGGCATGGACAAGATGATTATGAGCGGCAAGGGCGAGACCATCATTACCAACGACGGCAGCACGATGCTCAAGAGCATGGCCGTACTGCACCCGACGGCCAAGATGCTCGTGCAGCTGTCACACGCCCAAGACGTCGAGGCCGGCGACGGGACAACGTCTGTGGTCGTCATCTGCGGCAGCCTGCTGGGCGCGGCCGACCGGCTGCTTGGCAAGGGCATCCACCCGTCTGTCATCTCCGAGGCCTTTCAGCGCGCCGCCGCCGCC
The DNA here is from genome assembly GCA_019925595.1 of Grosmannia huntii. Taxonomy (NCBI): domain Eukaryota; kingdom Fungi; phylum Ascomycota; class Sordariomycetes; order Ophiostomatales; family Ophiostomataceae; genus Grosmannia; species Grosmannia huntii. The sequence continues at coordinate 23,109 of JADHKJ010000057.1, forward strand.
GCCGTTCAGGTGCTGCACGGCATGGCACAGCCGGTCGCCCTGACCGACACGGCCGCTCTGTTGCAGGCTGCCAACACGTCACTCTCCTCCAAGATCGTGTCGCAGTACGCCAACCTGCTCGGGCCCATGGCCGTCAACGCTGTCACCAAGACCATTGACCTCCAGGCCGCCGACAACGTCGACCTGCACAACATCCGCATCGTCAAAAAGGTCGGCGGCACCATTGAGGACAGCGAGCTCGTCGACGGCCTCGTCCTGACCCAGCCGGTCCTCAAAAACGCTGGCGGGCCCATCCGCATGGAAAAGGCCCGCATCGGTCTGATCCAGTTCCAGCTGAGCCCACCGAAGCCTGATGTATGTTCCTTCTTCTTCTTCTCCTTCTTCTCCTTCTTCTCCTTCTTCTCCTTTCCCCGCTAACCCTCAGATGGAAAATACAATCTCCGTCAACGACTACCGACAAATGGACAAGATCGTCAAGGAAGAACGCATGTACCTGCTCAACATGGCCAAGAAGATCAAAAAAGCAAAGTGCAACGTACTGCTGATCCAAAAGTCCATCCTGCGCGACGCCGTCAACGACCTGTCGCTGCACTTTTTGGCCAAGCTCAACATTCTGGCCATCAAGGAGATTGAGCGCGACGAGGTCGAGTTCATCTGCAAGTCGACCGGCTGCAAACCCATTGCCGATATTGACTCCTTCACCGAGGATAAATTGGGTAGTGCGGATCTAGTCGAGGAGGTCGCCAGCTCCGGTTCGCGCATGGTCAAGATCACCGGCACGCTCTCCAGCACCGCTGCCGGCTCGTCGGGCGCCTCCGCCTCTGCCTCGTCTGCCAAGAGTGCCGCTGCCGCTGCCGCCTCCATCGCCGCTGGCCATGGCTTCACCGGCCGCACCGTCTCTGTCGTCGTCCGTGGCGCCAACAACATGATCCTCGACGAGGCCGAGCGCTCCCTCCACGATGCCCTCTGCGTCGTCCGCTGCCTCGTCAAGAAAAAGGCCCTCATCGCCGGGGGTGGCGCCCCCGAAATCGAAATCGCCGCCCAGCTCACCAAACAGTCCCGCGCTCTCACCGGCACCGAGGCCATCTGCTGGAAGGCCTTTGCCGACGCCCTCGAGGTCATTCCCACCACGCTCGCCGAGAACGCTGGCCTGAACCCCATCAAGGTCGTCACCGACCTCCGCCATCGCCACGAGCGTGGCGAGGTCAACGCCGGCGTCAGCATCAAGTCTGGCGGCGTCAACGCCAACATTGCCAAGGAAAACGTCCTCCAGCCCCTGCTCGTCAGCACCAGCGCCATCGAGCTCGCCGCAGAGACCGTCAAGATGATCCTGCGGATAGACGATATTGCCCTCAGCAGGTAGACCCGGCCAGCCCGCTTAGCAGAGTCTCGTCTAGCCTTACATACATGAACTTTTTTTTGGCTTACGTAATATCACCACCGTGCAGTCACTGCTCTTTGTTTACGTTGTCCGCAACCATGACTACCTAACCATTCCACTAGTATACACTTTTCTCCGTCCATCTGCGGGACACCGACCAGAGCAAAGACATGAAAGAAGTAAAGCCCGAGGCGACAGAGCCAGCAAGCCGCTCCAAACCGCAGGTAAAACAATAAACATCCCACAACACATCCCACAACACAACCAACATTCCCTTCATCCCACACCCTAGTAGTTCAGCTCGCCGCTTCCACTGCCCGACACCTGGTCCAGGTCTTCGTAGCTCTTGATCGTACGGCCCTGGATGGCCTCTCGTGGCCCGACAGCCGCACCGCCACCGGCTCCGTCTCCCCAACGTCCACCACCAGGACCACCGCTGCCGCTGAATCCGCCACTGCCACCGACACCTCCGCCATTCCGGCTGCCTCCACGGCTGTACCCACCACCACCGCCAGAAGCATATATCGCCGCGTTGGCACCGTTCAGACCGCCGTCCTGGCTCCAACGCATAGGCCGTCTGTCATACGGACCAGACCGGTTGTTGTAGCGCCCATTGCCGGGTCCTCCTCGTCTGATGGGACCCTGTCCACGGCTGTCGCCCATGGATCCGCCGGCAGCACCCATGCCAACACCGCCGGCCGCTGTCTGCCAGTTGGGCACCTGCATTGCCACTGGGTTGAACATGTGGAACGGGCCCGGCGCAGCGAAGCCGGGGATCGACGGTAGAACACTGTTCATCGCATAGCTCTGGAGACTGAAGCCGCGAGGTGTCCCCGTTGGTGTCTGTCCGTTCGCAGACGGGAAGTGGCCGTTGGAGTTGGCGTCTGTTCGTGACGGCGCAATGTGTGACGGGTCCGACACATAGGCGTTGACAAGTTCGATCTGTGGGTGTTAGAAGGAGGGGGGGTGGAGGAGGAAGAGAAGAGGAAGAAGAAGGGGAAGAAAAAGAAAAAAAAAAGAAGAAGGAAAGGGGAAAGAAACACAAAAGAGGAAAGAAAGAAGAAGAAAAGAAACACAAAAGGAGAACCAAAAAAGAACCAAAAAAGAACCAAAAAAAGAACCAAAAAAAAGAACCAAAAAAACCAAACTCACATCGTCTTTCAACGCCTCCCACCATTCCGTATGCCGCTTCTCCACGTGCTTCCGCCAAAAGTGCTCTTCCTTGAACAGCTTCGTGCACTCGGGCAGCCGGCATCGCCACTTGTGTTCGTCCTCCTGCTTCACGTACTTGGCCATCTCCCCATCCATGGCCTCGTCCACCGGCTTGCCGCCATACTTGCGCAGGTCCACCGACTCCGGCTCCAGAATCTGGTGGATCTTCTCCTCAAACGTCCGGACCCAGTTGTACGCCCGCTGCAGCTGCAGCTCCGACTTGGCCGACGCCCCACGGAACTTGCGGTCGCCACCACCACCGCTGCCCTCCTGTGGCAGCTCGCCTTCTTCCGCGTCCGCCGCTGCTTCCGCCCGTCGCTTGCTGGGAAAGGGCTCGCCGCTGGCACTCGCACGCGCCACCGCCTTGGCCGCTGCCGTCAGTGTCGCTCGTGGCCGCCGCAGATGGCCGGCCGGGCACTTGCGTGTCAGCTCGTGCGCCGAGTCGCTCTCAAACACACAGAAGAAACAGAAGCTGAAAACCCGCCGCAGGTACTCGATCAGCAGGTCGAGCTGCTTCTTCTTGACCAGCAGCTCCTCGTCGTCCACCTCCTCGTCCACCGCGCCCTCCTCGCCCTCTTCCTCGTCCTCGTCCTCGTCCTCGTCCTCGTCGTCCATGTCCACCTCCTCGCCCAGGTCCTCCAAGTCATCGACCGCGACGTCCATACCGAGCACGCTCGTCTTCTTGGCCTTCTTCTTCTTCGGAGCAGCTACGCCGCCGAGGCCAGACAGGGCACCCGTGCCCGACGACGACGGCAGCCGCCCCGTGCTTCGCAGCTCTTCCACTCTCTCCTCGATCTTCAACACGCCCTGGAATTCGGAGCCGACCTCGGCCTCGAATCGATGCACCAGCCGTTGCACCAGACCCAGATCCTTGTCAATTCGCTCCGGCGCTGAAAATAGGTCCCAGAGCGCCTTCTTGCGCGGATTGGTCTGCGGGTTGTGCACGCCGACATGGCACACGAAATCACCGCGCACCTCGTCGTTGACCGTCTTGCCGTTGATGGCCTCCAGCGCCCTGTCAGCGACTGGGATGGTTTTTGGCGTTAATATCTCTACATCACCATCCATGCTGTCCGGGTCGGGAAGACTACCGGCCGTGGAGAAGCCGCCGTCTGGCCCAGGGTTCAGCAGGATCCAGCCGATCCGGTGGTAGCGCTTGCTCGGGTTCGGGTCGCTCAAGGACAGGAACCGGAAACCACCTTCATTGACGCCCAGATGCTCACGGCAAAACGTCTCCAGGTTCTGCCGGCTCACACTAGGAGCGATCGTCTTGATCAGCAGTGTTGGCTGGAAGAGGCTCTCATCCCGGAGATCTGCAGCAGTGACAGCCGGAACCAAGTCGCCGACGCCCAGAACTTCGTTGGCCTCTCCCTCCTCCTTCTCGGCCACGCCGGCGCCATTGCTCTCGTTCTTGGGGACGCCCTCCAACGTGAACTCGTCAAAGAGGCCGGACTCCAGGTCCTGTTCCCACTGGCTGAACTGTCCCTTTCGAAATTCGGCTAGCTGTTGGCGGAACTTGTCGCGGATTTCAGGCACGTATCGTTCACGGAACCACTGCTCTTCTTTGTGCTGCTTCACAAATGTTTGCGCCATCTTGCCCTGCAGTTCCTCCTTGTAGGAGTTGTACGCCGCCTGGATTCTGGCCTTTTCCTTCTCGCGTTCTTCTTGTGACTCTTTCGCTCCTCGGTTCCGTTCCGGCTCACGACGACGACCGGTCCTCTGACGCTCCTTTTCTTCCTTGATCTTCTCATTGGCACGCCACCATTCGCCGAAAAAAGAGAATCCGACCTGGTACGGCAGTTTCAACGGGTCCGGGATGGGGTTTGTGAACGATGCTGGGGGAAGCTGGTGGAGTGGTGGATGGATTCCCGTCCCGCCGTCCTGGGGAGGCTGCAACGACTGAAGTTGTGACTGGCCGGGTACGTAGCGGTCGATATTGGCCGGGGGCGATCCAATGCGGCGACGATCATCACGGTCCCGGTCTCGGCCACCGCCATATTCATCTCTTCCACGAGATCTCGGTTCGTAGCGGTCGACCGCTGCCGGGGAGCGTGAGCGTGCCGTGCGGCGATTCCGCTCTGGGGCTAGGACATCAAACAGTTAGTGACGAGTTGGTGGAACCAGAGCCAGCAGCAGAAGGCTGGGAGCCGCGCATACCTGGAGACCTGCCACGGTAGAATGTATCGCGGTCGTCTTTTCCTCTGCTCTCGTCACGCGAGGCCCAGGATCGATCTGGGGGCGACCGAGCCGAGTCTCTGACATATGAGTCCATTGCCTTGTCGGGTCGGATTTGGTCAGGCTCGTACGGGATCACGGACGGTGGCAGTCGATGTTCTATTGTGTTTCGCCATCATTGCGGTTAGAGACGGATTCCAGACGCAGGCAGCTCGGACACAAGGCAGATGATGGAGGGATGAACGAGCAACTGGCGGCGGGGTAAGAAGAGTCGGAAGCGAGAGAGCCGTCTGTTGGCACAAACGGAACGAGAAGGTGCAGTCAGGGGTGAAAGAAGAAAAGAAGGGGAAATGGGGACAATATCAGGCCACCAAGACATGCTGACGGGAGAGGCAGCAAAGGTAGAAGACGAGTAGAGATAAAGATGATGGCAGCTGCAGAGCTGGAGACAAGAGGCAATCGAGAGGGGACAAGGTGGCGAGGCAGAGACGAGGAAGCGAGGGCGTTTGGAAGAAGACGAAGAGAAGAGAAAAAAGGAGAGGAACAGAAGAGACGAACAATTTGGTTGTAACGAAGGATCAGAAGCATATGAACGTTCATTGGCCGTCTTCAGAGGGGTGGGAGAGCATCCAAGGCGCAAGGGCAGTCAGGCGCACACGCGAGCTCGATTGTTGGATGCGACTGTAGTGTGGTGAAGGCGAGAAGGGCGTAAGCGGACGAAGTAGTTGGCAGGTAAGCAAGTCGCGGCGCGATGAGGCTAACCGAATCAGATTGGACCGGTCACGTGCTTGCTCCGTTTTGGGATCTATTTTTACATCTTTCGTGGACGTCTGAACTGGACGAGTTTCTTCCCTTAACAATTCTTTGCGGGTGAAATCACTTCACGTTTACATGTTGCAACCGAATTCGTAGCTGGGAAATGACACTACGCTGCGATACATTGAGTTTATTCTATTCAGCTAGCTAGCCTGAATACGTAGGATATTCTGTTGCAGATCTCCGGTCGACCAGACCTCTGCGTATTTGCTGCGCGCCTTAGATAAGCCGCCAACGCTACGACCGACTGACCAATCAAAGGCCGCTGTTCACCGCAATGAGGTCGTAGTTTCGACGTTCCAAGACACCGGGCGAGCCGTAAACAAACCATCACAGGAATCACAGCGCTGCAAATATGACTACCAACGTGCTTGCACACCTCTCTCTTCCGGGCGTGATCTTTGCCAACCCAGCTGCGTCTGTCCTGCTGCCGGTTGCCTTGGGAGCCGCAGTTGGTTACAGTACAAAACGTGAGTGGATGAGGAGAGGATGCAAGAGAGGACCAGACCAGAAGACAAGACCCAGAACTCCCCAGACCACATACATCACATACATGACATGACATCAATCACATCACGTTCACATCCACACACATCCACATCAAATCCACATCACATCCACACATCCACACATCCACATATCCACACATCACATCCACACATCACATCCACATCCACACCACAAGCTGACACCAGCCAACCCCAGCCAACCCCCATGACCGTTCTGTGCGCGCCATCCGCCAGCCGCCGCTCCGTCCACCGCCGGCCGCCTTTGGCCCGACCTGGACGGCGCTCTATGCACTCACCGGCTACGCTGCCCACCGGGCCTTTGGGACTCGAGGCCCAGAGCCAGCGCCATCGGTCGCGGCCGGACTCTACACTCTGCAGCTGGGCCTCAACCTCGCCTGGATGCCGCTCTTCTTCGTGCTACGGCAGCCGGTGGTAGCCACGGCTGACGCAGTCGCGCTGCTCGGCATCAACGTCTTCCTGGCCGTTCGCTGGCTACGTTCGACCAGCTCTAGCACGCGCACCGTCGGTTACCTCTGGCTGCCGTACGTTGGCTGGCTCGCCTTTGTCACATACCTCAGCGCCGGCGTCGGCCTTGTCAACGGCTGGACGCTCCCGGCCAAGGCCACATCGTCGTCGTCGTCATCGTCATCAACACCACCGCCACCGTCAGCCTCGACCTCTCGTCCTTCCCGATCCTCCTCGTCCTCCTCGCCCTCCTCCTCGACGGCACCACACAAGGAACGCAAGGGCAAGGGTCGGTCCCGCAAGTGAGCCGCGGCGAAGATGGCGCAGAAAAGCTTTGTCCAATAAATAAACGGAAGGGGTCATGGATCACTACAGAAGGTACTAGGATATCACGGACGGATTGTGTTGTCTCCCACGCTTCTATATTGAGCCGTCAAGCATCCGTCAAGTCAAATTGAGTCTTTACAACGCCGTCTATATTCGAAAGGAGAAAGGAAATAGAAAGGCAGTCCTCTCCTCATGCCAGCGGAAAGTTGGACTGCAACCCGTCATAAATCATAAAGATCAAGGCCGAGCTGGGCGCCGACCGCAGGACAGTCACGCCGCAGCCCCGGTAGAAGCCGCGCACGCCGGCCTGTTGCCAAAGTGCCTGTGACTCGGCCACAAAGGAGCGTCGCGGAGGAGCGGCCGCATCCGGGTGCTGGCGCCAGGCTACCGGCGCCGTCTGCATGCGTGACTTGACCGTGTCGGCGGGAAAGAAGAGGAAGTTGTAGGCCATACCGGCGGAGGCGCCAGCGACGGCCTGTTGCCAGAGCGGCAGCGGGTCGTGCTGCAGCCGATGGAGCTGTAGCTGTTGCGCATGTGCAGAGTCCGTCGAGGCTGCCATGGCGACGTGGGCCGTCTGGATGTTGTGTTGGCGCAGCAGACTCGTCGTCGTCTCCTTGCCGCCGAACCAGGCCGCACAGCCGCCGGCCTCGCGAATGAGCGTGCCCAGCTGGCCGTGCCAGAAACCGCGCAGGCCCTCGTGGCGGTAAATGTCCCGCATCACAGCCAGGGGGCGTCGGTGTGCCATGGCTGCTGTGTCGCCCGACACCTGGATCTTGCACTTGACCAGCTCGACCGGCGTCAGGACGAGCGACGTGCAGGCGCCCGAGAAGGCACCGGCCCCGTAGAGCGCCGACAGCGGCAGCGGCTGGTCGCGCGCATACTGGCCGGACCAGAATAGGGCCTCGCGTCCCAGCCGCTCAAACGTGAACAGACTGCTCGTCTCCAGGGCCGCACCCACGAGCGGCGCGCTGATGCCCCGGTACAGGCCCAGCAGACCGTCAGCCCGGATCGACTGGCGGAAACAGTCCACCGGTCCGCGGTACTGCAGCGGCTGTCCGTCTGGCTGCGCCTGCAGACGCACCTTGACCGTGTCAAACGGATACTCGACGTACTTGCCCATCACACCGGCCGCCTGGAGGTCAGCAACAGGCCAGAGGACCGACATGCAAAAAAAGAAGCCACGAACCGATCCGTAGAGAATGTCCCCCACCGCTTCCAGCATGGCCGTACGACGTGGCGACGAGAGCACCGGCTCAGAATGGCCGCTCCGGACCGCCGGCAGCGCCATCTTGACGTCGGAGGGCGTTGCCATGGCAGAAGGGAGAGAGGGAGGACTTGAATCGGTCTATGGCAAGGCAAACGCAGCCACCCCCCGCCACGAGGGCGGGCTAGATGGTCTGGCTTGGTGCAAGCGGCCTTTGTCGATGCTGGCAGCGGGCGTACCGCTCTGCTTGCTGCTGTAAGGCTGTTGTGATGCTCCTGGACTGTTGCGAATGATTTGTACTTGAAAGCGTTGTTTTGCACGCCCACTCCCGTCTCCGGTCAGGTCAACTGCATGCTGCTAGATACATAGTAGGAGGAAGGTGGCCATGGAGAGAAAGACGTCCCGTCGCGCCGTAGAGTGTAAAAAAGTTTGCACTATTTTTTATATCGATTTTAATGGAAAATGTACTGCATCTAATCTTAGTGGGGCTATCTATAGCTTGGCGGGGTTAGCGTTTCTTTCTAAGGAACGTCCTTAGGTACGGAGTACGAAGTACTCCTACTATACTCCGAAATGCAGTAAGATACAATACCTCGCCTTCAAGCAGGCGGCCAACTGTGCAGCGAGGAAGCCAGCTGAAGCATTGCCGAATCCTAGAGGCAGATCCAAGACATTGTCGTAATCCCCAGCACTTCCAGGATTGCTTGTCTTCTGTTGGACGTCCTGCCCAGGAACTAGTCTGTTGATGTGCGTGATTAAGGCGGTCATCTTGGCAGCGGACCTGAACTGGTGGGTCCTTTGCAGAACCTGCAGAGTTATCAGATCAACTTCATGTCAGTCGACCTTGATAGTAGCAATGGTGCATTAGTCTACAATACTCGTAAACGCCAGGCCACATATCTTGCAAGAGTCTGTCTTGTCTGTCTTGTTTGTCCTGTCTTGTGTCCCGCCTCTTGTCCATTCCCTTGCTTTCCTTCTTCTTCTCCTTGTCCCGCCTCTTGTCCATTTCCCCTTCTCTCCCCTTCCTCCCCCTTCCTCCCCCTTCTCTCCCCTTTTCTCCCCCTTCCCTCCCCTTTTCTCCCCCTTCCCTCCCCTCCTTCCCCCACTAATTGTTCCACTGCCCCTTGCTCCCAAAATCGCTCTTGGTCGACTTCGTAGGCTTCTGCTGGGCCGCTTCGTGTCGCCGCAGCTCGTCTGGCACCTTGGAAATGGAGCTCTTGGAGATCATCTGCTTCAGGTCGTACAGCACGTCCGTATCCTCGCCACCGAGAAAGGTAATGGCCACGCCGCTCTTGCCCGCACGGCCCGTACGCCCAATCCGATGCGTATACTGCTCCACGCTCGTCGCCATGTTGAAGTTGATCACCAGCGACACGTCCGCCACGTCGATGCCGCGACCTGCCAGATCCGTCGCCACCAGCACGTCCGCCTTGCCCTGCCGCAATGCCTGCAGCGCTGCCTCGCGCTGGTCCTGTGTCTTGCTGCCGTGCAGCGTCACCGTCGTGAAGCCCATCGACCGCACGTCCTTGGCCACCATCTCGCAGTTTCGCTTGATGTTGACAAATACAATGATCGGCGCCGCAAACTGCCCCGACTGCAAAATCTCCTGCAGCCGTTTCTTCCGCCGGTCCTCGCCCGACACAAACTCCACCCGCTGCTCCACCGTTTCCACCGCCTCACCAATGTTGCCAATCGTCACAATCGCCGGCCGCCGCAGGTACCGCTTCGCAATCTTTTCCACGACCGGCGGCATCGTCGCTGTGTACATCATCGTCTCGCGGTACCGGATCTTGCCGCCCAGGTACTGCGTCATCGCCCGTGCGTCCTCTGCCTCGTCCGTGTCTGGCTTCTCGTTTGCCGTCGGCATCGCGTCCAGGATTTTGTTGAGCGGGTCTTCGAACCCCAGATCGATCATCCGGTCCGCCTCGTCCATGATCACGTAGCAGCACTGCGACAGCACCAGCAGTCGTCGCTCGATGCAGTCCACCAGACGGCCCGGCGTCGCCACCACGATCTCTGCCCCGTTGCGCAGCGCGTACGCCTGCTCCTCCAGCGAGTGGCCGCCGACAATACTGACGACCGTGTAGCCAAACGGCGTGGCAAACTTGCGCGCCTCGCTCTCAATCTGCTGTGCCAGCTCGCGTGTCGGTGCCAGGATCAGCGCGTATGGCCCGTCGTTCTTGGAGATCTCGTCCAGCGGCGGCAGCTCCTTGATGTACACCAGCAGCGGCAGCAGAAACGCCGCCGTCTTGCCCGATCCCGTCACCGCTACGCCGATCAGATCGCGGCCTTGTAGCGCGATCGGGATCGCTGCCCGCTGAATCGGCGTGGGCTCCGTGTAGCCCACGGCTTCCACCACGTCCAGTAGCCTTGGTGGCAGGGAAGACTCGCGCCAGTTCCGCATCGGATCGGGGATCGAGCCGCCGCGTGTTGCGATCCCAAAGTCCTCCTTGAAGATCCGCCAGTCCCGCTCCCGCATCTCGTCCAGCCCCTTCTCCGACCAGTGCTTCATGTTCCGCAGCGATCGGTTCCGGAAATCGCGGCTGCGGTAGTAGTCGTCCATGATCTGCCGTGCTCGCTCCTCGCCCTGCTCCTTGTCCGTCTTCCGGACGTAGTTGGCGTTCTTCAGCGCCTCCATCTCGAACTGCTCTTCGCGGTGGTCGACGTTGAACATGTTCTTGCTCGTCAGCCGCGGAATGTACTGCTTGTCCGCGTCCATCCGTGCCTTTTCGTCCGCCAGGTTGCGTGTGTCCTCTTCGTCGTCCCACCCAAACTTGAACTCTTGTGCGCCACGCCGCCGCTTCTTCTTCACCGTGAATGTGCTCTTCGACCGGTCCGGTCCCAGGTATCGCTCCCGCATCCGGTCAAACTCTGCCTGCTCCTGTGGCGTCCGTCTCTCCTCGTCTCTGTCGCGCTTTCGCTGGTCGCCGTTGCCGTTGGCGAAGTCGCCTCGCTTGATCGCCGCCAGCTCTCTGCGCCACTCCCGCGCACGCGCTGCATCCTGTTCTGCCTTGGCCCGCCTCTCTCGTTCCTCCCGCTCCTGCTTCTCCTGTTCGAGCCGCTCCCGCTCTTTCTTGGGCACCCACTTGAACTTGGGCTGCTGGTCTGCGGACAGACTGGTGTCTGCATCAGCGGCCGCCGGCGCAGTCTCGGATGTTTGTTTCAACGTCGACCTCACCTGCGCCTTCTTCTTCTTCTTCTTGTCCTTGTTGCCTATGGATATGGAGTTCAGCATCCCCATTCCATCGTCGTCGTCGAGCAAGTCCGGATCCATAGCCGACTAGAGCGCAGCGACGCCACGGGAGAGCGAGTTGGAAGCGATCGCGTGGGACAAGGACAGGAAGGTCGTATTATTTTGCAGGCTTGGACCAAGACAAAAGGGGTGATAAAACCCAGAAAGGGAAGATGGAGGAAGCCGAATGATTCGTTCTCGCAGAAGGAAACAACTTGGCGCTGTGGACCCACTAAAATTCATCTCGCCGTTTTGACATATTAGTACTATTTTTTATTCTCGAAAGGCCTCTTCCCATCGCAACAGCCCATCGACTCTCCATCCTGCTGCCGCCGACGACACACTGACAATGGCATCGCCGGCAACCGGTTCTCCCTCGCGGTACATCCAGCTTGCCAAGACGCTGCCGCCCCGCCTGCTGCAGTTTCTTGCGCGGTATCCACCCGCCGCTCTGCCCTCGTCGACGACAACGGCCGATGCTGCTGCACCGCCCACGCCCACGGGCTACCAGCTGGACACGCCCAATCCCTTCCGGTCGATGAAGCACCCAGTTACGGGCCGCTGGCACGACCCCGTCTACTCGCTCCGCCGGCAGGCCGAGCTGGTCAAGATGGCCCGGGACCATGGCGTGGGCGAGCTGCTGCCCGAGTCGACCAAGAGCCCGGAAACACGGCTGCGACGGCGTGTCGAGCTCGGTGTCCGCGTCAAGGGCACCGGTGTCGGCCAGCGTGTCAAGGGCCACCAGCACGAGCGCCACCTCGTCGCCAAGTACGTTCTCGCCCGCCCATTGCCCGCCTGCTTGCTCACTTTGCTGACCAGACCCTCTCTAGGATGGAGGAGCGGAGAAAGGCGATGCTCAATATGCCCAAGCTCATCCGGGAGTGGAAACAGGTGGGAAAGAAGAACTGGACACGCTACCCCAGCTGATCGTGTCTTTCGTCGCTCCATCTTTCCACATGTGCCTCGTCTCGTGTTCCTGCGCTGGTTGATACCCAGCTCTGCGATGCAGACCAGCCAGTTGGCTGTCTAAGCCAGTTTCTTAAAACTCCAATTCACGTCCAAATACTTTGTATGACTACTAGGAAATATGAACAAATTGCCTTATTGATAGCGATGGACGTCGTGGAAAGTAGCCAGAAAGCCCGCCTACTCGTAGGTCTGACATGTGACGGTGTCAACGCCTTGAACATGAGAACTATCTGTCAGTATGCAGCCTATAACCACTCGGTATGCATGATTGGCCGTCGCATATCAAGTTGTTGGAGGTCGAAGTGTGTCGTGCACGTGATCTTCACAACTGGTTTTTTAGACTCATTGGCAACCATTTCTATCGCGACAAGACCAACCTCGACAATGGAAATCTTGTTCTAACAGAATTCGCGCAACAGACAAGCTCCTTGACAAGACGAACCGTCGCTCTCCCTCTCCAGCCCAGCATGGCCACCGGGACGGCCGTGGATTGTCCGTCCTACTATGCGGTCCTCGGCCTGCAGCCGCACATGTTGGAGGGCAGCAGCGGCAGCACGAGCGCCCAGGCGGCGGCAGCCTCTGTCGCTCTCGTCCGGCAGGCGTACCGCCGATCCTTGTTGCGGCACCACCCCGACCGGCAGTCGGCCGCACGGCCTGGGCAGGGCGGCCGGGCCTTTACGGTCGACCAGATCACCGAGGCATGGACCGTGTTGTCAGACCCGACGCGGCGACGGGCGTACGACCGCGAGCGGGAGGCAGCGAGGCACGGCATGGCCGTCAAACAGAACAGCGACACTGGCACCATGACTGGCATGGAGGCCGTCGACCTGGACGACCTCGCCTGGGACGACTCGACCGGCCAGTGGTTCCGCAGCTGTCGGTGCGGCAACGAACGCGGCTTCGTCTTGGGCGAGGCAGACCTCGAAGAAGAGGTGGCCGCAGCCGAGGCAGAAGCCGCAGGAGGCCCACAACGGTCGACAGCAGCCCCGACTACGGCGGCCGAACTTTTGGTCGGCTGCCAGGACTGTAGCCTGTGGTTGTGGGTGCATTTTGCCGTCGTCGCCGACGACAACACCAACGACTGAGGAGACCGCCACAGCGCTGGTAATACGTCGCTGATAGACATCGTACAGAGCAGCATAGAAACAGAGGCAGATACGCCGAAACTGGGATCATGATCTGTGCTTTGGGACGTCTGCCGTTCTCTATAACAAGAGCTGTTGTATCATACTACATACTGTCTGCACGATGACAAGGAGAGGAAACATCAATAGCTACAGAACTTGTCTTGCAACGAGGCTCCCATATTCCCTCCACTTCCAGGGCAAACAGTACATAAAAATAGACAATGTCTGGGGAAAGATCTAGTTTCGGATCTGCATCTCTAAACAGATTTTCTTCTGATTTTTATATTTGTTTCTGATGGGGAACGAAAAGGAGGAAAGGGCAAAGGGGGTGAAGTGGAGGGAATGTAATATCTTGCATAGCATATTATTAAACATGCAGACGAGAATCTTTTTTCACCTTCCGGGAAAAAAAACAAAGAGAATCCCTTCCTTCACTTCCTTCGTGGACACACGCACACTCCGTAGACACCATCCAGGTTCCGCCGAGGATTGCAACAGCCAAAAATGAGAGATCAACCGATCGCCAGGCTAGGCCAAAGCGCAAGCCAAGAAAAACACGACGAGTCGCTTCTGCTTACTCGGCGGCCTTCTGCTCCTCCTCAGCAGGGGCAGCGGCCTCCTCAGCCTTTGCCTCCTCTTGGGGAGCAGCCTCGGCAGCAGGTGCAGCGTGCTCGGCCTCGGACGACGTCCAGAGGGTCTGCATTCGTCAGTTCTGTGCATCGCGGGGCAAAGAGGGGCAGAGGGGCAGAACGAAAAATGAAGAATGAAAAATGAAAACTCACGAGGTTATCGCGCAGGAGCTGCATGATGAGGGTCGAGTCCTTGTAGCTCTCCTCGCTCAGTGTGTCCAGCTCTGTGATGGAGCATTCGAATTAGTGTCAGGATCCACGAGAGATTAAAGACTCTGCAAGACTCACCAGCAATGGCATCGTCGAATGCCTGCTTGGCCAGGTGGCAGGCCTGGTCCGGAGCGTTGAGGATCTCGTAGTAGAAGACCGAGAAGTTGAGGGCCAGACCCAGCCGGATGGGGTGGGTAGGCGGCAGCTCGGTTTGCGCAACCTCGGTGGCAGCCTTGTACGCCTCCAGAGACTTGTCGGCAGAGTCCTTGCGCTTGTCGCCAACGGCGAACTCGGCGAGGTAGCGGTGGTAGTCACCCTTCCTGCAGGCGGCTGTCAGTCATTCGGCCAGCAACGAGCGGTGAACATGTTGCGCTTACATCTTGTGGTAAAACACCTTGGACTCGCCGGTCTTGGCAGACGGGATCAGGTGGTCGTCAAGGACCTTGAGGATGTCTTCGCAGATGTTGGCGAGCTCGAGCTCAATCTTCTGGCGGTACTCCTTGATGAGGGTGACCTGGGCGGTGTTGCCCTTGGACTCCTCCTTCTGCTCGATGGAGGTGACAATTCTCCACGACGCGCGGCGTGCGCCGATGACGTTCTTGTAGGCGACAGAGAGCAGGTTGCGCTCCTCGACCGTCAGGTCCTGGTCTTTGGAAGCGACAATTTTCATGTTGTCGACCATCTCTGCAAAAGAGGGGAAAGAAGTCACGCGTTAGCATTGCTCGTCCAGGTGATATCGAAAGGATGTAGGAGAACAAAATTACCTTCGTAGCGCTCAGCCTGCTCGGCGAGCTTCGCAAGATAGACAGCATCTTCGTGACCCATTGTGGCGGATGAAACTGTAGGTGCGACAACAAGAAAGCAGTCGGTCAGCGGGACAGTGGACAGGAGGATAGGCAAACAGAATTGCGAAAAGCGGCAGCGATAAACAAGCGCGTCCGGGTTCGTGCAAGAGAACCGACAATGGCAGATGGAGAAATGTTTGGAGAGATAAAACAGACGACGGACGAGATGTCGGTGCTGATGCAGGGAAGAGAAGGAGCCAAAGACAGCGAGCCAGACAAGATTGAGTGAAAAAGGAGGCTCTCCCCGCTTCTTTTCGCCGATGCGGTGGGGTCTGCGCAGAACGGCACTAAGATTGACCAGGACAGCAGCCAAAGCCAGGCAGCATCGGAGGCATAGCAACCACACAACGACGAGGCCGCAGCACAGGCAGAATTGTCTCTCTGCGGACGCATCCTGCACAGGTAGCTTTCCCCTGGTGATGGCCAGCATCAGCGATGCGCACGCGCCAAAAACGGAGCGGCTTGGCGATACCTTGGTGGGATTGCTTGTCATTGGCGGCGTGGGGAGGCCAAGGACATTTGGACCGGGCGGGCAAGCTGTGCTTGGCCCTCCTGCTGCCATCTGCATCATCTGTCTGGACTCGCCGTCTGGGTCTTGTCTGCGTCCGCCGCCCGGTTTCGCCGGGCGTTCTCTCCTGGTTCTGCTGTATTCCACCCGATTCTCTTGCACGAAGCCGGAGGTCGAAGGAGGGAGGGGTCCACGTAAATCATGGCGGGAAAAAGCGTGCGTACCTTTGTGATGGGAGAGGACAAAAAGTCGGTATTGGGCTTGTTCGTGCGAGAAAAGAAAGAAAGTTGGCTTTCTGGGTTGATAGAGGGGAAAGCTTGGAGGGATTGTGTTGTTTGTTGACGCGATTCGGAGTAGGAGAAAAAGGGAAAGGGGAGTAGGCAGTTTTGAGGGGGGGATACCAGAACACCCAAGGTGAGGCGACCATTTTTCAGCGGGCAGTTTCGGGCAGTTTCACTGGCTCAGGCATGCCTGGAACGCATGGCGGGGAGCCGGTAAGCACTTGTACCTATACATCAACACGTTGGACGGCGGCCTGTACGTTTTGGTACTAGGGACATACTAGGTCAGAACGCGCAATGGACAGTACGAGTTACAGCGTTCTCCCGGGCACGGAGGGCTGAACGGCGCGTACGCTACGTAGCCTGAAACGAGACGTCATGTGACCCGATCTGTCTGGAATTGCGAGAGGCAACAGGTCCAAATGGAGAGAGGGGGCAAGCGGGGCTGACAGGCGTCGTGTGCTGGAAGAGCCATACCAACAAAAAGGAAGTGGCCGGTGGGGGGAGGCAAATTGTCCCGTCCACCTGATGAAATGAGAGATAACGTCACTTGTGCCAATCACAATGTGTTCGGATCTCCGCTGTTGTCTGCCTTGCCAAAACGTGTCGGGCTGTGTACGGCGTGCTCGTACGCAGCCAGGAAGGCTACACAGCGGCCGTCTGCGATGCACGCCCGTACAGCCGTGCATGGCCAATTCCCGTCTGTGGGAGGCCAACGTGGGCGTCGACTGTAGACATGGCGATCCCACAAGCAGGATCCCGTCGACATATCTTCCATTGTACCATAGTATTCCAATCACGTGACCTACTTCCGTAGCCCCAGGTCACCTGGTCCGTTTGCCGGTGTAATCACCCGTTGGCAGGCGGCTGCTGTGCGGCGCGTGAGGGATCCTGGGGGCGATGGAACAGGGTAGAAGGGCAAAGGCCAGCAGGATGACATGGCAAACAGACAAGATCGTGATCCGGCACTATCGTCTGCCCTACAGAGCGACGTGTGTGTCGCTGTGCCGTCGGCTGTTGACGGAGCTTGTAGGCCTATAGCACCCCAGGCGCCCCCTCTCTCTCCCTCCGACCGCCTGTGCGACCGTTTTGTCGGTCCAATCGCGCGTGATTTTTCCATCCTGCTCCTTCCCTTTCCGCCTCCTCCCAGGAAGCACTTAATCCACAGATCCATCTTTTTTTTTTATCCTCCCGTCCTCCATCTTCCTCTCCCGCCTTCAATTGCAACGAAAGCTGTCAATACAACCAATTTCAACATGCTCCACACACTTCCCATGACTGTTCGCCCGGTGGTCCTGCGTCCGGTCCGCCGCACCTTGGCCACCTCGGCCATTCGCATGGCCGCCGGCGACACCGGTGCTCCCCCCAAGACGGGTCAGGCGTACGTTGGAAAGGCTGCATCCATGGCCCTGCCATTGCCCTTGTTCCCACTGACACCTCTCTAGTGACGCCTTCCAGAAGCGCGAGCGCGCGTCCGAGGACTACGCCATCCGGCAGCGCGAGAAGCAGAAGCTCCTGGAGCTGAAGCAGAAGCTGGCCGAGCAGCAGGCTCACCTGAACGCACTGGCTGACCATATGTTCGTGATGCCCGAACGCTCGCCCAAGTCCTCTGCCTAGTCGCCCTGCTTTTGCTAACCTGGAGATATAGTGACGAGCTGACCAAGGACCACAAATAAATTTGTTTTGCCAGTGCTGCGTCGGCAGGTTCGGAATTATGTCAAAATCGTGAATACGGGTGGAAAGGACATCCTTTTGGATGGACAGGATCTCCAGGTGGCCTAGTCTCAACGGCCAGTGGCCCCACGGTCGAGGAAGTGGCAGGAAACAGCCTTGTTTTGTCATTGTTGCCAACGAGGCCGGACAATGCTGTTTCTTCCAACTTCTTCTCAGCGGTTTGGTAGATATACATCAGACCAATTGAATAAAACAAACAAATGAGCAAAACCAACGTCTTTTCTTGGTTGCGCAAGTACTCTGTTCCTTTACCAACTCAAATCAAAAGTCCTCAATTCCCCTCAGAAAGACAGAAAAAGGAAGCAAAACGAGGCAGGACACCCCCAAATAGATTGTTTCATCGCC
Source organism: Grosmannia huntii (assembly GCA_019925595.1). Lineage (NCBI taxonomy): Eukaryota > Fungi > Ascomycota > Sordariomycetes > Ophiostomatales > Ophiostomataceae > Grosmannia > Grosmannia huntii. The sequence continues at coordinate 41,078 of JADHKJ010000057.1, forward strand.
TTCCTGTATACGACCGGTAGAAGCTCGCGGCTGCGTCGTTCTCCAGGCCGCCGTACTGTCCGCCCAGATGGCTCTCGGCCTTCTTTGCCGCTGCCACCTTGCTCTGCAGTGCCGCCGCATTCGTGTCGATCCACTGCAGCTGGCTCAGGTGGCCGTTGAGGACACGCACAATCTGGCTCAGCTGTGGCAAGAAACAGACGGTTAGCACGGCGTCCTGCCATGGGAAAAGGACCCATACGTACCGGGTCATCGGTCTTGCCCGTCTTGCTGAGGCTGCCGGAGATGTCGTTGATCTCCCGGATCATCTTGGTCATGTCCTTGCCCATGTCCTCCATCCGGTCAATCAGCCGCTCGGCCAGCTTGTACGTGCGCTCCCGCTCCTGGTCCGGGCCCGTGAGCTGCTCGCCCGGACCGCTGCTCTGCCGGTTGAGCAGCTCCTCGGCCTCCCGCTCATAGCGATCCAGCCAGGCGGCCAGCTCGTCCTGCTGGCTCTCCACCGACTGCAGCTGGCGGTCGATCTCGTTGCTCGCCCTCTCGGCCTCGTACGTCTCCAGGTAGAGCTTCTGGATCTTCTCGCCGTTCTCGACCAGCTTCTGGTCCCATTCCTTCACCTTGGCCGCCTGTGCCTGGAACTCTTTCTGGTGCTTATCCAGATCCGTCGCCCACCGGCTGATGATCTCGTCCATCGTTCGGTTCTTCAACCGGGCTAGCTGTGACGTGGGGCCTGCCGTCGAGCTGCTGGTCGTCGATGGTGCAGCCGTGGTTGGCGTGGGTAGCGCTGCCGGCTTCGAAGAAAACATGCTCGATGCCGTCGTGGCGGGCGCCGCTGTCGCTGCCGGCTTCGTCTGGAAGAGGCTCGGGGTCGACGCGGCCGGTGTGGACGATGTCGCGGACGATGTGGTCGCAGCAGCGGCCGGTTTGATGCCGAACAAGCTAGCGGAAGCAGGCGCAGCAGAGGCAGCCGATGTAGTCGATGCAGCCGATGCAGCCGATGCAGTCGATGCAGCCGGAGCTGTTGTCGCCGGCGCTGTGGCAGACGATGTGGCCGCGGCACCCAGTCCGCCAAACAGTCCTCCAGCCGAGGCTGGGGCTGGTGTGGAGGAGGCGGGCTTGGCCGCACCAAACAGCCCGCCCGCAGGAGCAGCCGTGGTGGGCGTCAGAGAGGGGGCAGCCGTGGTCGAAGCCGTGGTGGCGGGCTTTGCACCAAACAGGCTACCGGAAGCAGCGGGAGCGGAGGCCCCCGAGAACAGGCTGGGGGTAGAGGAAGCCGCTGCTGGGGTGGGTGTGGCTGAGGACGAGAACGGGTTGCCGGCCGGTTTGGCCGCGGTTGGAGTACTGTTGGAGAAGAGCGACCCGGCCGTCGTGGGTGCCGTGGCGGCCGGTTGGGCTGGCGTGGACGAGGGAAACAGGCTTGGCTTGGCGGTTTGGCCACCAAACAGGCTACCGCCAGCTGAAGAGCCAGCGCCAGCGCCAGCAGCAGCCGCTGCAGAGCCGCCGCCGAACAGAGCGCCCCCAGCGGGCTTGGTAAAGGGAGGTGCACCGGCAGGCGTAGTCGAGCCGAGAGCACTGAAGAGCGGTTTGGCAGGCGTCATGGCGGTCGCGCCGGCAGACGAGAAGATGCCGCTGGAAGCCGCGGTGGTTGTCGGGGCGGTCATGTTGGCGATACTGGGTGCGACGGAGGTCCCGCTGCCAAAGAGCGGCGTGCTGCTCGCACCGGCCGTAGCTCCACCAAACAGGCTTTTGGGTGCCGTCGCTGCTGAGGTCGTAGCGGCCGTCGAGTCAAAGTTCAGGCCGGTCGAAGGCGTCGTGGAACCGGCAGCAGCACTTCCAAAGAGGCCACCACTGGGTGCTGGCGTGGTACTGCCACCGCCAAACAAGCCGCCCGGTTTGGCCGGCTGGGACGTGGGTGTTGCACCGAGATTGCCAAAGAGGCTGCCGCCGGTCGCTGCTGGTTTGCTGGCCGTCGCTCCGGGTGCAGATGTCGGTGTGGAGGCGTTGCCAAAGGAGAAGGAAGGGGTGTTGCCAAAGGAAAACGAAGGGGTGCCGCTGGTGGCGGTCGTGACCGGGGTGTTGGACCCGGCCGTCGACTGGCTGCCAAAGCTAAAGGACATTTTCCAGTGGCCCTGTCAAAAGAGATTGAGGTGGCGTGGAGGGAGGACGTCGCCCTGAGCGTCGAGGTGTCGTGATAGGAACTATTGGGGCCGATCTGGTTCACGACAGGTTAGCATGAGCAGAGTACGATCGGGTGGTAGGATGAGCGTCGAGATCGCAATCTTACCTTGGGGGATGGCTAGGGAGAATGTCACGACAACTGCCTAGCAACGATAAATTTGAGATGCTAAAAAAATAAGATAGAAACGCGACCGACAGCTGCTTTCTGAAGCGCGCGAGCTTGTGGACAGGCCCCACATTTCTGTATGCTGACATAATCGTGTGGGTGGGAAGATAGATCTAGAGCGAAGTGGGTGGCTTTCAGGCCAAAGTTGGCATTCAAGAGGGTTGTTCTTTGCATTTGGATAGACCAGTTCCGCAGGCCGACAGCGCAGCATCCTCCGTGGACAGAATACAGACGCCTGCAGTGCCAGGAAGAGCGAGACCGTGTCTTTGTGGCTGGCCCAACGTCTTTCTGTCTCTTGTCCTTGTTGCCTCTGCATTTCGCCATGTCGAAGCGGCGTGACAGTCTGCTGCCCCCGGTGAAGATGCACACCGAAGACCCGGGAGCGCACGAACTCGGTGTGTCTGGGTGTTTTACCTGTTTTGCCTACGAGCAGTATGCTGACAGTGCAGATTTACCGCCTGCATCGGATTCAGACGACGAACACTTTTCAGACGCCCCCTCGGGGCCGGCCGACTCGCCACGCAGCTCGCCCATCCCGACGACGCGGGTGGAAAAGGTCAGCGACGAGCCGTCGTACGGCGAGGTGCCGGGCACAGAGGCATACCGGCTGCGCGAGGGCGACGCGCAGCCCGACGAGATTACGATTCTGCCCAACGACGAAGACGGCACGGGTTCGCGGCCGGTGTCGCAGCCCGGACGCGTGCCCACGACCGTGCTGGAGGAGTCGACCGATGACACGGGTGTGCCGGCCCCGGACGGGAAGAAGCACCACCAGGACGATCCGGCGCCCGACCTGGTCGTAAAGGCGGATGGCACGGTGGAAGTCGGAACAGGCACTACTGGTACGAACGAGTAGAGGGACGGGCAAACGGCTTTCCTTGACTTTCCTTGGTCTTCCTTGGTCTTCCTTGGTCTTCCTGTCTTCTCTTGGCTGTGTTTCGCGTTCCATCGCCCGACCACGGTATATTGACAGGTGTCCCGTAGATGAACCAATATCACACATCCGTCCTGCTGCCCGGCGATCATCTTCTGGCCATGTGCAGGAAGCGCCCGAACCGACAAATGTGCCAGAGGCCGACCAAGACGAGGACGATTTTGGCGACGACTTTGACGACTTTGCCGAGGGGGACGACGACGACGATTTCGGCGACTTTGACCACGGCTTCCCGGAGCCCAGCACAGAAGACGTGGCGCCAAGAACGTGGGCCCCAGCAGCACCATCACCATCACAACCGCCACAGCCACCAACGCTGTCGTTTCCTGTGCCCGACTTTGCGCATCTCGACGGGGATGCGGTCCTGCAGACGGCGGCGCCGTACGTCCACGGGCTCTACCCGACAGAAGACCACGACGGCCATCTGCCGGCCCTGGGCCACGCCCTCTTTCTGACGCCACGGAGTGCGTCGCTGTGGTCGCAGCTGGTCGCACCGCCGCCGCTGCAGCCGCCCGACTGGATCCGCAGCCGGATCCGCCGTCTCTTTCTCGTCAGCCTGGGCGTGCCTGTCGACCTGGACGAGATTCTGCCGGCGTCCCAGCAGAAGAAGCTGGTCCTGCCGTCGTTGTCGGTGCAGCGCGACTCGCCGCGGACATCGACCGACAGCCGGGGGGGTGGTGTCGTCAGGGCCAACACGAGCATGGACGCGCAGGGCCGACCAGCAGCCACCACCACCACCACACGCAAACGCAAAGGCCCGCCGCCGGTGCCCGCACTCGACCTCGTGGCGGCCCAGCAGCTCTGCGCAACCACGGACGAGGCCCTCGACGGCATGACCGACGACGAGCTGCACGCCCATCTGGCCCGGCTGCAGACACTCGAACGCACGGCCACCGTCGTGCTCGAACACTGGACCAAACGCACAGACGAAAAGATTGGCGACCGCGAGGCGTTTGAGGGCGTCATCGAAAACCTCGTCGCGCACGCACGCAAGACGCGCAAGTAGCACAGACAGCAAGCACACACACAGCGACGGGGGAGGCACGATATAGAACGAGGGATGCACATATACAAAGAATGACCATGGCTTGTCCAGCGGTTCGGCCACCGTTTTGGGCAGCATGACTAAGCGTATGGACCCTGTGTATCCTTTCCTGCTTCGTATCTGGTTCTAGCCGATAATCAGAAGCCACGCTTTTGTTCCATCCTCCGACCGGAACGCGAGGGTATGTTCCGTTGTTTCTACCATCCTCTAGTCGTATATCTCAAGGCAAAGTCGGTTCCAGGGTGACGCCACTAATTTGTTAGTGGGGGAAGACGAGAGGCAAAAGACAGAAACAAAACAGGAAGCGGAGAAGAACAAAAACAATCAAAAAAACTCACGCTGTGATCGTCGCCCAGCCAATCAGTCGCCAGTGCTTCTCAATCCGGCGGCTCAGCGCGACCTTCTCGCCAATGTTGGTGCAGGTCGGGCTGGTGAGGACCAGCTTGGCCGCATCGTTCTTGATGGCGGCCACTTTGGCGCCGGTCGAGGTCGAGCCAATATTGACCATAATGGCCTCGTTCTTGGCTAGCTTCTCGACCTTGGCCTGCTTCCCGTCGGCGGTCCGGACGCCGAGCAGACGGCGCAGCAGGTAAAAGTTGACCTCGATCTCGCTGTAAATGTCGGGCAGGCGGCCCTTGCGACCCAGCACAAAGCCCACCAGACGATCAGCACGGCAGAGCGTTGGGTCGATGTGAGTGCCGACACCAATCAAGCCGCCAGGCACGGCGTACTTGAGGTCGTTGGACTCGCTGTTGAGCGAGACGATGCGGCTAAAGATGGGCGTGCAGTGCAGCTGGCCGGCCTCGTCGCGCGTCACCAGGCCAGGCCGGATCTCAATCTCGTCGCCCAGCTTGATGACACCATGCAGAATGCTACCGCCAGCCACGCCGCCCTTGAGGTCATCAATCTCAGCGCCCGGCTTGTTCACGTCAAACGACCGGATCACAATCATCTGCGGGTCCGTCGAAAAGTCCCGCGGCGGCACCGGGATCGTGTTCACCAGGCAGTCCAGCACCGCGTCAATGTTGATCTTGAGCTGCGCCGAGATGGGCACAATGGGCGACTTGGCCGCCACCGTGCCGCGGATAAACTTGAGAATCGACTCGTAGTGCTGCTGCGCCGTCTCCTCGCGCATCAGGTCCACCTTGTTCTGCAAAATCACCACCTTGTCAAGGTTCATGATCTGGATCGCCGCCAGATGCTCCGACGTCTGCGGCTGCGGACACGTTTCGTTGCCCGCGATCAGCAGCAGCGCTCCGTCCATTACTGCCGCGCCCGACAGCATCGTGCTCATCAGGATGTCGTGGCCCGGGCAGTCGACGAAGCTGTCTCCGTTAGCACTCTGAACTAGACAGACCACAAATCACAAAACAAGACAGAACCCACGAGACGTGACGCAGCAGCCGGTACGTTCCCCCACAGCCCTCACGCTCACACGGCGGGTCCACTTCCTTGTCGCTCTTGTAGCTGCGGTAGCACGTCGGCCGCGGACACGCCTTGTTGTCGCACTGGTATATCTTGGCGTTGGCATAGCCCAGCTTGATCGTGATGTTGCGGATCAGCTCGTTCTTGAACCGAATCGTCTGCACCCCCGAGATCGCCTTGACTACCGTCGACTTGCCGTGTGCCACGTGTCCGATCGTCCCGATGTTGATCGTCGCTTGCCGCGCAATGATCTCTGGCGTTAGTGGCGTCAACTTGCTCACGTCTAGGTCCTTGGGGTCCGTCTGCGGTGGCAGCGGCGGCTTCTGCACGGCTGCCTCCACCGCCACCTCCTCGCTCTTCTTCAGCGCCGACTTCAGCGGCTTCTCGTCAATCTCGCCGTCCGACACGTCCTGTGGCTCCAGCCCGGGCGACTCTGGGCCCGACTCGGAGCCCGACTCCATGTCGTTGTGGTCGTATTTGTCTGCCATGATGCTGATCCTCGTTCAATCCTATGTATCGTCCGATGGCCTTCCTGTTCCCGCTCGTCAGAACACGCGCTGCCACAGCAACAGCCTCTTGGTGGGGCACCCAGATAACCTACAAAAATAACGTCGACGGTTCCGAAATGGCTCTCGTGATATCGAATACGTGTATTATTTTTCGCCGACAAAGGTTAAAATTTCGTGTGCATCGCAATGGTGGGGTTGGCGGGCGACGGTGACTCACACTAACCCAATATGGGAGATAAGATAAGGAGTATAAAAGTCATGTGAATCGCAATGTCGTTTGAAGTCTTTGTTTGAAAAGAGGCCAATGATGTCTGACGAGATATTGTTTTGAATCAAAGTTATCGTGGCTCTGCCCCAAAGGTTTGGCCAACCGCCTGCCAGAAAAGATTTGCCAAAGTAGGATTTGGAGATGAGCCAAGTCACTTCGCTCTACAGTAATTTTCCGGCACTACCTAGAATAGAAGCCAACCGTGATCCTCTGACTTCCTGCCCGTGTGCCACAAGGACGTTTTGCAACCTCCTCGTTGTCTGTGGTACTTCAGAGCTAAAAATAGCATAAAGAGGAGAGGTGTAGAAAGTTATCCAAGACGCCGGTCCCATCAATATCCATACCTCCACGGACGTAGATTGAACGAGAAAGGAATAGCAGTTGCTGACCGTGGCTGAGCTGGAGTCGCCGAGAACAGTATGGCTGCCAAACTGGGCGAAGTGCGACGTAAGCTGCGTGGTAAGCGAAATGTTCGTCTCACCAGAACGAAGATACCTCTGCACCATCAATAAACGGCGGCATCCATTCGGGAGGCTGAACAGACGGGGTCATCATTGAGGGCAAAGGCTTGGGCTATGGCAGGACAGAGTATGAGAATCATAAGACAGATTGGGCAGGGTTAACGAGCAGGATAAGATGTCCCTAGAAGGCTACATTGCTTCGCTCCTTCTTGTTCAATGTAATTAGTAGGGACTACATTGAAATTGAATCATAGTACAGACTAAATATCGTTCTTTCCATTCACACTCGACTCTGTACAAGACGCTCTTTCCGAAGTCGCTTTACTTGCTGGAGTTCTTCCCCATTCAAACCAAAGCCTACACACCTACAAAATCCTTATCCTCTATCCTTTAAATTCGAGAGACGACTCTCGTTTCTTCTACTTTCGACAATCCCATGCGATCATCAGCAGATAAGATGTGCACCGATAGAGCATGGAACATGATGTCCCTGAAGCACCAGCTACAGGTAAGAACGCATCGCGCATTCTTGGCCTGAACAGTCTTCGTTTCGACGGCGGGTAACCTCGGATGTTTGAGAAGAGTTGAGACCAATCAATCATCTGTAATCCGTACGAGTACACTCGTACATGGCAACGGGAAGTTGTGCAATAGCCTGACGTGAGATGCCATCTTCCCACTCTGCTCGCCGCCTCCATTATGGTGGCTACCTTCCTTGACCAGCCGCCGCACAGATAGAGCGATCGCATGAGGGGAAAAAGATGGAACCCTACGGCAGAGACTGCACCGTGAGACAGCCGATTGGACACGCAGAGTGACGAAAGCACGGGCAGAAAGGAGCGAAAAGAATTGCCAGACGCCCTTTCATGCAGGTCTGTCTGGCCTGGAACAGCGCTGCGACAGACGATGGCGCGAACGCACAAACAGAGAACTTGTCCACGAGTAAGACAGCGGAGTCACGACCGTCAACGGCTTACCGCCCACACTGCAAGAAGGCCGACAGGTCGTCACGCCGGCTGCGACGATGATTGGCCAGGGTCACAGCTAGGCCGACCCCTGCCATGCGGGAACGGACCAATCAGAGGGACAGGATCGCAGCAGACCCTTGCAACGGCAGCCAGAGGCATCAAGGTAGGATTGACGGATCCACCCTCTCGCCCAACCAGATGACCGCATAGGCCGCCTTGTTGTATGTCCACCCTCCTCCCGAGCACATCAGTGTCGTCCGTGGGCAGGGTCGTATTGGTCTGCCGGCTTGCTCGAATGGGGCCACAGCAACGTCCCGCTATCACACAGGGCGCCAAGACGCATTTGCTCACGAGTGCGATACTATGTACTCGCACAGAGTGGACGGCCCGTCAGAGGTCGCTCTTCTTTTTGGGTGTATGATACATGGTATCGTACCCATTGTCTCGGCCTCTATCTCTGCTTTCACCCCGATGACAGAGAGACGAGACAGGGCCACTTTCTGCTTTTTCTTTTCGCGTCTTCTTGCTCCTCTCAGACGACTGGCTGCCAGTAGACGCCCACCACATCTGGGCGTCTAAATCCCAGCGACGTTTGACGCTCGACGCTCGGCCGTGTCTGGCCTATCAGATGCAGCCCACAGGCTGACCCTTGTTCGGAGTACGACCTCTTGCTTCCACCCCCCTCCTTCCTGTCCACCCGCCTGGTGCCAGTGGCCACAGTTCAAAACCGCTCAGTCCCCCAGGCCCTTTGGCATCTTCTCGTCTTCTCGCTCTCCCTCGACAGCTGGTCTCTCTCTCGTTGCACTTTTCCACCTGTCTGTAGTGGGACAATCCATTTGCCTCAGTTTCTGCTGTCTTGTCTGCCTTCTTTCGGCCATACACACTGCTCGCCCGTCAAGATGGCGTCGGAGGACAAGAAACGGCCGTCGGCCCTGAAGCTGGGCCCCAGCCGGTCGTCCTCGAGCGGCTCCTCGACCGACTCGCTCAAGCATCCGCGGACGCCTCGCTTTGCCGAGGCTACCACCGTGCACTCGCCCATCGAGGGCAGCTCCTTCTTTGCCGACCCCGAGAAGGGCGTGCGGATCCAGGCCCAGCCGGCCGACGTCGGCTTTGGCTACATCGGCGGCGACGAGCGTGGCGAGACGGCTACCGTGCCCATGACGCCGCGGTCGCCGCTCAAGAGCGCTATGCGTGTTCCGGGCACGCCTGGTCGGCGTTTCGACAACCCGCTCAGTCCGACCTTTCGCGAAGAGCAGATCCTCGAGCGTCACGAGGAGGACACCGAGAAGGAACAGGCCCGCGATCTGGTACGCCTTTTTGTGCAGAACCAAAAAAGAAGGCGATGCTGACAGCCACACAGAAAATCAAGACCCGCGTGCGTATGGCCAAGTTCGCCCTGCGCGGCGTCAACTTCAGCTGCAGCCTCATCGTCCTGTCCATGCTCTCGACCTCGTTTAGCATCTTCAACGCGACCAAGGCGCTGCCCACCCAGAGCTCCTTTCCGCCCTGGGCCACCGGCACGAACCCGTGGGCCCAAAAGGTCGTGCTCGCCGCCGCTTGTGTGTCTCTGACTGTCAGCATCTGCGTCCTGGTCAGCTACTGTCGTGGTGGCCATCGCCGCGCCGAAAAGGTCTCCGTCTACTACACCCTCTTCGCCGTCGGCTGGTTCATCTTCAGCATGGTCATGTGGGCCATCGCGGCCGGCATCCTGCAGGTCACCCGCAACAGCGGCAACAACAAGGACATGTGGGGATGGGCCTGCGTCAACAACCACCGCTCGCAGATCTTCTCGGACAAGGTCCACTACGCCCTTGTGTGCCGTCTACAGGTGTGTTTTTTCTTGCAGATTTCCTTTCCCTCTTTCTCCGCTGACTCAGCAGAACTGGTCCCTCATCTGCATCATCATCGAGATCGTCGTCGAGGTCATCAGCATCTCGCTCTACAGCATCATCTTCTACCGCTACTACTCCAAGCGCAAGCTGCACAAGTCCATGGACATGCGCGACAAAGCCCGCAACGACCTGTATCTGGCCCAGCTCCGGTCGCAGTCGGCCCCCAACACGCCTGGCTTCGGGCCCAAGTCGCCGGCCTTTTCGCAGTACGCCCTGTCGCCGCGCTTCCCGCCCCAGGCCTACGGCTCTCTCTCTCACGTCCAGGAGGAGGGCCCGTCGCCTTTCACGCCGGGTGGCCGCAATCTGGTCGAGCCTGTGTCTGCATTTTCGCGGCCGCCCGTGGCCCCGTCCTTGTCCTTCCGGCTGCAGGCACCACCCGTCAAGGCGCCATCGGCCACGCCCAAGCTCGGGAGCGCTGGCTTTACCGAGTCCGTTGCTGTCGCGGAGCCCGTCTACGCGCGATCGTCGCCGTCGCCGCCACCGGCTGCACAGCAGACGGTCAACGAACACGGCCCTGTTGCGCCTGGCGAGATCCAGTACGCAGCAGTCCCCATCCCCGGTGCCTATGTTGATGCGGTCACGCACGGCCCGTAGGCCTCCGGACGGCGGGCTTGCGAGCCCAACCACGTTCTACCACATCTTCTTGTCTCTCGCTATATCTTTTTTTATCTATTTTTTATCTATTTTCCTTTGTACAGCAGGACTGAATCACCGAGGGCATATACCATTGAGGCGTTTTACGGAAGATTATCGGGCACGAAGGACAAAGGAAGGCAAAGATTATCGAAAGCTGTTCCGTTAATGCAACAGGAGTCCACCTTCTTTGCATGTACTATTAAATTGAAGCACATGGATCATCAATGAACTCTGCAATGAAACGTGCGTGGAATAGGCTACCTGCTACTTAACAAGGTGCTGTAGAAAGACGAGAAGGTGAAGCCAATCCTGTTGGTGTCTATTCTTAGGGTGTCCAAGCGGTTTAATAATGTGGGTAGATAACAAGGGAAGGAAAAGGCGGGTGTGTTTCGGCTCTTGGTTCTTGGCTCTCGGCTCTCGACTCTGGCTCTCGACTTTTGGCTCTTTTGGCTCTGGCTTTCGGCTCTCGACTCTCGACTCTCAGCTCCACTCTCAGCCTCCGTCTGTTCGTGTGCGTCCAGCTCACAGGGCCAGGCGGGCGGTGAGCTTGGCCTGGGTGTCGCGGAAGACGGCGTCGGGGGTGGCGGTGGCGTCAATGTGGACGACGCGGCCCTGCTGGGTGAAGGCGTCGACGACGGGCATGCTGGTGTCGACAAAGGTGTGGAAGCGCTTCCTGATGGAGGCGGCGTTGTCGTCGGAGCGGCCCGACGTCTTGCCGCGCTCGAGCAGGCGGCGTTCGAGCTCGGCCTCGGGGCAGTCGTAAAAGAGCACGACCTTGGCGCGGCACACGGCCGACTCAAAGGCGACGGCCTGGTCCATCTTGCGAGGGAAGCCGTCGACGAGGAAGAGCCGGGGCTTGTCCGGGTGTTCGGCCACGTACGCCTTCATGGCGTTCTCGAGCAGCTGGACCGTCACCTCCATGGGCACGATCAGGCCGTCGCGGATGTAGTCCTTAATTAGCTGGCCGAACTCGGAGCCGGGTCGGTCTTGCTCAGCGCGCAGCAGGTCGCCGGCCGAGAGGTGGGCGAAGCCATACGTCTGGACAAGGCGGGCGCACTGCGTGCCCTTGCCGGCACCGGGGCCACCGAGGACGAACACGACCGTCACGTCGTCCTCGGAGAAGGTGGGCGTGGGGGACGTGGGCGTGGGCGACCCGCGCTTCTGGTCTTCGGACATGTCTGGGGAGTTAGTGAGGATGGGATGTGGGAGGAGGAGGAACGAGGAGGGAGGAGGGAGAAGGGATAAAGATGAATGAGGAGGGACAATGGACGAAGATGAAGATGAATGAGGGACGAGGAAAATGTACAAAGTGTCAAGAGCGTAAAAGCCTCAACATGACGCACTCATTCTCTGGTTGACCAACACGGCGTAACCGCCAAATCCGAGCGCGATGACGACGAGAAAAGGCCAAAACTTGATCGTCTGCTTGGGACCCGATGGCGGTGGTGGCGGAGGCGGAGGAGGAGGAGGAGGAGGAGTGCTGCTGGAGCTGTTGCTGTTCGAGCCCGTCTTGTCGGAGTAGAAGCGACGTGTAGGCAGTCGACGGAGACAGGACGCAGAGTCGGTCGACAAGGACGTGGCATGAGCAGTCCGGCTGGCACGTGCCTGGGCAGCAGTTCCGGACAGACGTGGCAGGAACATTCGGCCGGCGGGGGCTGCCAGCTGGCGACGCAGGAGCGAACGGGAGAGGGAGGAGGCCATTGTCGCGGCAGGTGGGCTGGTTGTGGTCTGGAGGGCTGGTTTGGCAACGTTGGTTCGTCAATGGGGAGAGGACCCCTTTTGTCTAGAATAAAATCACGTATGCCTTCAGCCTGGCCCCACTATACCGAAATCAGGCCCCAACTACAATGATGATTGTACTCGTTTTACGTTTTTCTTGCTCTACCGTATATACTCTACTCCATAGAGCTGGCCATACACGACGCATCACATCACGGCATGACCACCAGCCTGGACGGCATCCCCGCCTAGAGGCCACTTTTCCATTCGATGCACAAACTCAGTCGTCGTTCTCGTTGCGATGCGGCATATGCTGACGCTGCGAAAAGGGCGGCCGTGGCTTGCCGTCCATGCCGATGCCACCGCCACGCCGCTGGTTGGTGCCGGCGCCGGTGGACGCGTCGCCACCGAGGCTGACGCCGGCGAGCTTGCGTTCGATTTCCTGGGCCTCGCGCTCGCGCTGGGTGTCGGCCTCGGCCTGTTGGCGACGCAACACGGCCAAGACGCTGCGCAGACTGCCGCGCCACTGATCCAGGCGGGTGCCCAGCTCGCGCCACTGCTTCTCGCCAAAGACGCGGTACGTGGTCCGGTGGACGAGGAAGAGACGCTTCTGCTGCGACATCTTGCCCTCGACCAGGCCGGCGCGGATGACGTCAATGGCCCAGACCTCGACGTCCTCGACCGGGATCTGTAGTGCCTTGGCGATGCGGCCGTATTCGATCTCGCGGCTCTGCGTGCTCGCAGCTGCTAGACTCGTAAACGTCAGCAGGCGCATTTTGCGCTGCAGCCGGCCGTCGTCCAGAGCCTCCTTCTCGATCCAGCCGTCGTGCTCCTCGCAAAAGTCGCGGTAGTCCTCCAGGTCCTGCTCGGCAAAGATGTCCAGCAGCTGCGCGTATGCTGCGTGCGAGTCTGCCAGCGCCTGCACCGTTGGCAGCACCCGCAGGTCCTGGAAGTCAAAGTGCGTGCTCGACAGCAGCGCCATTCGCACTGCCCGCACCGACAGCGCGGCCGCCTCGTCCGACTTGATCTCGGTCTCGTTCGCGGCGTCAAACGTGCGGAGCACTTTTAGCAGGTATTGGTATGCTTCCCTGTGGGGGTTAGAGAGGGGGGTGAAAAGAGGAAAGAGAGGGAGGAGGAAGGGGGAGGAGAGGGGAGGAGAGAGAGAGACAAAGAGGAAAAAAAGAGGAAAAAAGAAAGAGGAAAAAAGGACGAAAAAAGAAAAAGGAAAAAAAAAAGGAATACATGAAAGAAAGAAAGACAAAACAAAAACTCACTCGTCTTCTCCCCCCTCCGACGCAATGGTCGCAATCTCGAGGTAGATCTTCCGCTGGGCCTCCTCGTCGACGTCCCACTCCTGCAGCCAGCGCGGCAGGTTCGGCAGGGTTGGCTTGAGGTTGTCGTAGAACCCGTGGACGCGGGCGAAGCGGAGGATGGACAGCAGCACGTTGTAGCGCAGTCCGTTGGTGGGTGCGAGCAGGTTGAATATGGCCTGCAGCGCGTTGAGCGCGAGGGCCGGTCCATTGACGGCCGACGATGTCACCGGTTGCAGCAGGTTCTGGCAGATGGTGCGCAGGTACGGGCTCGCGTCCTGGGACTCGTTGACGACCAGGTGGATCAGCAGGTTGTACGCCCCGGTGAATTCCCGCTCGGGCACCGCGTTCAGGGCCGCCGACGCCTCCACCACCCGGGCGAGTGCCGCCTCGGTCTGGTCCTGGGCCAGCAGCGGTTCGACCGCCTCGCCGACGTGGAGGTAGTCGGCCAGCTCCTGCACGAGCTCGGCCACCGTCCCGTCGACAAAGACGAGGCGGGGGCGTCCCGTCACGGATGTGGCTGTGGCGGTCGTGGCGGTCGCTACGGCCGCCGGCGCGCTGGTTGTAGTCGCTGCCATCAGGGCAATCGGTTGTAGTCGCCGCGAGGTCGCCTGGAGGAGACTGCGGACGGGATCGTGTCGGGGTGGGCACGGGGCGGTGTCCCGATCGACGGAGCGCGGCTGCGGGCGGTCGTGTGGGTGTTGGCAAAAGCGGTCGGGTAGGTGCTGGCAAGAAGAATCAAAATCGAAATCGATCGAGGGTCCCGGGCTGGCTTCGTTTCCCGTCTGTTGGCGCCGTTCTTCACTCTGGTCCTACCGAGAAGAGCCTGGCGGTCCGATCGACATGCTACGGCAGGCACTGCGTGGGGCGAAAGGCAGAGTCGGTGCTGGTAGCAGTGCAGGTGAACAACGATCGCGGGCAGAATGTAAAGTTTTCGTCTGTTTCGTCGTTTTTTCTCACGAACCGATGCAGGCTCTAATCCTGCCCCTCTCACAAAGAAATGTCACGTGCATTCACGGAAGCATTTTGCGGGCGGTGTCCAAAACGGCACGGCAATATTCATTTTCTAAATTGTGTGGTGGGGTTTTAGCCCCTCCGGCCCAACGCGTGGGTCATGTGATTTGGCGCTCGTCTTGTCTGGCCGCTGGTCGAGCTGCTGAGCAGGTGAGACATTGTCTCCACCGGCCGTCGGGATGACGAGAAAAAGGGGCAGTGCAACCACCAGACCTGGTAGATGCATAGCCGGCTGCCCATATGCAGCTATGCGTGACTCTTGCTAGGCTCCAGCCCGCCCGGCATACAAGGCTATCGCCGCCAGGGTTTAGCGCCAGAGGTAAGCTGGGCAAGGCAGGCGCGTCGGCCAGCGCGTTGAGTCAGCCTGGAGTCTGGGGGATGGCTTTTCTGCATTGCTTCTCGCATCCTCTTCCTCACTGCACGGCTCCATCACGGCCCGTGCGGTTCCTCGATTGCTCACGTTCCCACACCATTCGTTTATATTACAGCTCTAGACGCGGGAAGCAGACGCAACGGTCTCACAGATTGCGCAGCTGAGTCTGTCAGCTGCTCTTTTCAACAGCACACGTGTTTCTTGTCACATTGATTGCGCCGTGACTGCGTGCGCACACCCGCGATGGCTCCTCGAACCGAGGGCAGCCATAAGCGGCCTCGTGTATGTTGTTCCTTTGGCAGCAGCACATTGTCCTTCCACCTCTGCCATGACGGCTACAGCCCGCCTTCTCGCTCGCGCTGCCCTCACGATGCATGTCTTGCTAACTATTCTGCGTGGACAGCATTCTGTCGAGGACGTCGTGCTCGATGCCAAGAAGCCACGACGATCCGAGCGGCTCTCCCAGCGTGTCGACACCAGCTCGGACGGCCTCGACAGCGCGTCCTCCGACGCCAAGCCACCCGTCGCGAGCCGCTCGACGCCCCGGACTTTGATTGTTGTTGACGACAAGGAACCCACGGCATCACCGCCACCCGGCCGGCCCAGCCAGGTGGCACCGCGCAACACCAGCCAAGGGGAGGCGGCTGGCCACGACGGCACTGGCTCCTTCTCGTCGCCGCCCCAGGACACGCAGGCCTTTCCGTCGCAGCACCTCGACCCCCACGCGGCCCTCTCGGACGAGGTCCAGGACGAGGTCCAGGAGGGCGTCTGGGGCTACCTCTTCCCGCTCGGGACGCACTACGGCAACCAGAGTCTGGTGCTGCGGCGTCGCATGGCCTCTCCAGACAAGGCGCCAACGGCCGCTCTGAAGAAGGGCAAAAAAAAGGCCAAGGACGACGGGACGGGCGCCACGGGCTCCCATGCGGGCGGCTACTTGATCGGGCGGCACCCTGAATGCGGTATGTGTCGTGTGTCACGTGTCCTGTGTCCTGTGTATGGGGTATCCCCCGTGCTAACAAACAGACGTCGTCCTGGGCGACCCGATCGTGTCAAACCGCCACTGCCTCCTCTTTGCCGAGCACCAGGGCGCCGACACGGTGGCCGTGCTGGAGGATCTTTCGGCCAACGGCACGTTTGTCAACGAGGCCCTCGTGGGCCGCAACCAGCGGCGCGAGCTGCAGGAAAACGACGAGATTGCCGTGCTCGACCGGGCGCGCTTTGTATTTCGGTACCCGCGCAGCCGCACAACCGGCGCCTTCCACCAGCAGTTTACGCTACAGCAGCGACTGGGCAAAGGCCACTTTGCCGAGGTCTTTTTGTGCGTGGAAAAGGCGACGGGCCAGCGCTATGCCGTCAAGATCTTCACCCTGCCGCCCGGCATGGAGGACCGGTCCAAGCTGGAGGGCCTGCAGCAGGAGATTGCCGTGCTGATGGGCGTCAGCCACGACCATGTGCTCTGCCTCCATGACACCTTCCACGAAAAGGGGTCCGTCTACCTGGTGCTCGAGCTGGCGCCCGAGGGCGAGCTGTTCAACTACATTGTCATGCACCAGAAACTGACCGAGGACGATGCCCGCCGCCTGTTCCGCCAGCTCCTGGCCGGTGTCCAGTACCTGCACGAGCGCAATATTGTGCACCGCGACATTAAGCCCGAAAACATTCTGCTGGTTGACCGCGACCTGCACGTTAAGCTGGCCGACTTTGGCCTCGCCAAGATCATTGGCGAGGAGTCCTTCACCACCACCCTCTGCGGCACGCCCAGCTACGTCGCCCCCGAGATCCTGGCCGACAGCCGCCACCGTCAGTACACAAAGGCCGTTGACATCTGGTCCCTGGGCGTCGTCCTGTACATTTGTCTGTGTGGCTTCCCGCCCTTTTCCGACGAGCTGTACTCGCCCGACTTTCCCTACTCCATGACCCAACAGATCCGTGCCGGCCGGTTCAATTATCCCTCACCGTATTGGGATTCCGTCGGAGATCCAGCATGTACGTTTTTTTTTTCTTTTTTTTCTTTCTTTCTTTCTTCTTTTTTTTCTTTCTTCTTTTCTTTCTTTCTCTTCTTTCTTTTTCTTCCACTCACTAACCACACAGTGGACCTCATCGACTCCATGCTCATGGTCGACCCCGCCCGCCGCTTCACCGTCGACCAGTGCCTGGCCCACCCGTGGATGACGACGTCGAGCCCGAGCCTGAACGATAGCACCGACGGCCTGGTTGGTGGCGTCGCCGGTCTGCAGGTGCATCGACGCGGCGGTGTCGCCGGTCTGGCCCGCGAGCGCACGCTGTTGAGCGTGGCCAACCGCGTCGAAGTGGCCGAGGAGGTCGCCCGGGTTCCGGCCTCGGGCACCCAGGCGCAGCAGCCGCCGATCAAGATCTTTAGCAAGAGCAACAAGGACAAAGACAAAAACAAGGACAGGCGGGAAGAGCGTCCGGCCGACTTCCAGGAAGCCGGCGCGTTTATGGAGCATGGCGACCGCGGCGATCCGGCCCTCTTTGACGAGGGCAGCGTCGCCACCCGCACCCTCGCCAAGACCGACATTGGCTCACCGGCCAAGGACAAGGGCAAGGCCAGAGGCAAGAAGCGGTAGACGGCTGATCCTTTCTCGTCCATCCTTTTCGGTCTTGGCGTCCTTGCAGAGGCAGCTGGGACATGGATCTTCACACAAGTCCAGCCTCGTTGTTTCTTGTTTCCTCTTTTTTGTCTTTCAGGCCGGCCGTTGCCGGCTTCCATCATGTCAAGCCCTCGCATCTTCCCCGACATGCATATGAGCGTGGGTTCGTGGCAGCACAAACGTTTGCGTTCCCGTCGCTTAAGTTCCCTCCTTTCCTTTGACTGTTAGTCAGCCGCAAACGGCTCTGCAAAAGACAACTGCCAGCTGCCAGCTCTAGGCAGCTCTAGGTGCCAGCTCTGGGTGCCAGCTCTACCAGGTGTCAGCTTGCCACTTACCAGCTGCCATTTACCAGCTGCCATTTACCAGCTGCCAACTAGCTACCAACCAGCTGCCGTCTACCATCCACAGTATAGGAATAAATCAGATTATAAGATATCGTACAGTAATAGCACGAGGCCGCCTGTTGCCAATATGCCCAACACCCGTGAGAACAGCCAACCAAAAGACATTAGTATGCAACAAAGCCTAAAAACGTAATCATAGCACTGCAGCCCGTATCGTCTGGACGGAGCAGCTGTTGTCCCGGCTGCTGTGCAGAGACATCAAACCCCATGAGACACCCACCCAAACTTTCTGTGTGCAAGAAATAGTCCATACCCAACCGACATTACAGCATTAGAACCCGGCTATTCATTGCACCCGTTCCTCCCTCGTCCCTGGAAAAACAAACAGAAACGGCTCAGCACGATTTGAGCAACAGCCGTCGTGCTGAGCCCACATCCTCCGTCTCGCTTTCAGCCCCGACTGCCTCTTCAGACGCTGAGCACGCAAGCGAGCACCAGCACCAACTGCTGCTGTTGTCTCGGTGCTTTCTCCTACTGCGGCCTCTCTCTGCACGGCCGCCACGTCTCATCCCGACTCCAAGGCGCTACCGCTCGGGGATTGGACTTTTAGCCAGCCGCCCGCCAGCGCTCACCCGCTTCTGCAGCCTCGTCTCCTTCTCGCGAGTGAGCCGGTCCATGGCGACTGTTGCAGAAGACGGTGACGATGACGAGATCGCCGTGGCAGAGTCGTACACCGCGGCACTTGGACCACTCGCATTCAGTCCGGCTGTCCGTACCCGCTTGGCTTCAATGTACTGCTGGGCGCTTCGACCGAGCGAAATGGCTGGCTTCGTCGCCGGGATCTCCGCCCCGTTCTGCAACAGCAGTTCGGCGATCGCAAACGGGACCACCTTGGTGTCGGCCACTGGTCCTGGCGATGGCGGTGGTCCAGACATGCCTGATGGCAAAGCCGGATCGACGGCTGCCAGTGCCAGAAACACGGCGTGCGTCCCTCGTGATAAGTCTGTCGCATTCGGGTTGGCCTTGAGCGCGAGTGCATAAATCACCTGCTGGATGTCGTTCTTCTTGATGGCAGCCAGCAGCGTCTCGTCCGCCGTAGGGTACCGTGACAGCGTTGCAGAGATCGGCTCTACAAACGCCCGGTCGACATACTTTCTCGTGATGAACCGGAGCCGTTGCTCACGGTTGGCCTGGGCCGTCGGCTTGAGTGCCGGGTCGAGCCTTGTTTCCCATACCATGTTCGCAACCCGGTTGCCCACCAGCAGCAGAAGCTCCACGATGTCGGGAGTGAATGACGTAATGTCCAGCGTCAGCGACCGGACCTTGCTGATGTGTGTGCCTAGCGACCGGTGGATGCCGCTGCACTCGATGCACACGATAATGGCCAGGTTGATCGACACCCACTCCACTTTGGACCCCGAGCCACAATCCGCGCACCAGCAGTTGCCCTGGTCGTTCTCGCGCAACATTTGCAAGAGCTTGTCCGGCCTCTCTTCGAAACTGCCACTGCTCGATCGCTGCGTGCTAGGCCGACCTCCCACGGTCGTGCGCCGGCTTGGAATGCCAGTGTTGCCGGTCATCGACTGTATGCTTCCTCCTGCGTTCCGATGTCCGTGGGAGAGCGAAATGCTCTTTCCCGTCAGGATCGAGCCAATGTCACGACCCGGAAAGGCAGCCGACCCTGACGGCAGGGAGAAGGACGGTGCTCGCCGGTCCCGAACCCCACGGCCCTCTACGGCGCTCTGCAAAGCATTGTTGATCGATGTGATCCAGCTGTTCATGTCCTCCTCGGACGTGGCCTGATATACGCGCTTGAACTGAGGCGTAATGACTTCGAAACAGAAACGCCGTTCGGCGTTTCGCGCCTCACGAACCGAAGCCATGCGAAGGTCGATGGGGTCCATATGCAAGTCCAGCTTCTGTTTCCAGTTGCTGTACTCGGAAAGTTTGCCCTGGTCGAGAACGATCCAGAACCTGGGGCGTCAGTATTGCTGCTTCTACCGGACTGGGAAAAAGACGTACTTATGCCAACCCTGCTTGTTCAGGGCACTCCGTGGGTCGGCGTGGTTGCCTGGTCGGTTGAGAGCCCACAAGAGGCCCTCCTTCCGCAGATTGGTGTTCTTCTCTAGGAGGGCAGTTTGGGCCGGATCGCGTTCCTCCAGATCGCGGAAACCCTTGAACTTGGACGCTTGCGGCGGGCTGCCTACGGAAAGATGCTGGGCGCCCACGCTTCCAGGCGACCGAGACAGATCGACAGCATTGCCCACTGTCCCACCTGTGCTGACAGTGCGCAGCTGTGAGCCCGTACTATCAGCCCGTCCCAGCTCCGTGTCCGAAGAGTGATTCGTGCCGGTGCCCGTGCCTGTGCCAGCGCTATTGCTAGCACTGCTGCTATTTCCATTGCCGCTACCAGTGCTGATGTTGATGTTGGTGTTGGTGCCAGCGCTTGCACTTATGGTGGCACCGCCATTGGCGGCAGCGGCGGCAGCAGCAGAAGCAAAAGCACTCGCAGTATAGCCAATGGGAAGAGCTGTCGAGGAAGAGTCAGGCTCCACGTAAGACATGTTGCTCTTCTCGAGGACGCGGCGCTTTTCCTCTCGTTCGCGTCGCTGATACTGGTACTCCTTGTCGGCAAGCTGCACCTCGCTGGTAAGAGCTTCCAGCTGGGGCAGAAGAGCATCCACCTTCTTGGCGGCGCTGAGAAAGGTCGAGGCTTGCGTGTCGGCAAAGCGCGTGAGGTGAGAGAGGACCTCTTGCTCCTTGCGTCCGCCGGACAGGTCCTGCATAAAGGAGGAGTAGTCGAAGCGCTTCAGTTCAAAGTTCCGGCGCTTCGTCTGGTACTTTGTGTCGCTCTCGGCCAGCTTCTTAGCCTTGACCGAGTCGTGACGTTGGCCCAGGTAACGGCCGACGTACGAGTAGTAGTCCTTGCTCTCCTCCTCAAACTCGCGCTTCTTGGCCTCGGCCTGCTTGATATCCCACGTGTACAGCCTGTTGAGGGGATCAATGACAATGCGCTGCAGGTTGAACGTATTGTGGCGCTCATACGCGAGGATCTCGCGGGCAATCTTGTTAAAGTAGTGGTCGATGGCCGGCTGGACAGCATTTGCGTTTGTGGAGGACAACTCCCGCAGGGCGTCGATGAAGCCAGCAAAGGCATCGTTGGCCTCCGCCTGGGCGAGGTGGGCATGCTCGGCTCTTTTGATGACCTTTTTCATCTGTATGCGCATGTTGCCCGTCTTCTGTTCCAAAGACTTGATGGTGGCACGGAAGACGGGTCCGTCGTCGGTCGCTGTCATGTCGTCGCCCGGGCGCGGACATGTTATGTCGACTCTGACAGGTTCAACCGGGGCAGCAGAAGCGGCCGGCGGCGGCAGCAGCGGCAGAGCAGCGGCAATGTTTCCCGGCTCCAGGAGGCCGATACGGGGCGAGCTGGGCTCCTCGAATTCAATATTGCTGAAGCGAGACTCGACCGACTGGGTAGAGGCCACGCGTATTTTGGGAGGGGCGGCGCTGAGCAGAAAGGGCGTAGGAGAGCTGGGATGGCTAAAGTAGGGGTTTGCATCTAGAAAATCAGTTAGAAGGCGACAGGACCGAGACATAGGACCCGGGGCTTGCGTACTGGCCACCCAGAAGGAGAAGCTGGCCAAGGTGTGCAGCCTATGTGCACGCGAGTCGTACTCGACAAACTGAGCCGTGTTAGCAGGGG
This sequence comes from Grosmannia huntii, assembly GCA_019925595.1. Lineage (NCBI taxonomy): Eukaryota > Fungi > Ascomycota > Sordariomycetes > Ophiostomatales > Ophiostomataceae > Grosmannia > Grosmannia huntii. The sequence continues at coordinate 62,632 of JADHKJ010000057.1, forward strand.
ATGCTGAGAAATCGAGGGAGATGGCAGGTCTGGACAGAACACACGCTACAGGAGTGTCGCCAGCCGCATCCCTTGTCCTCGGCGGCCTTGGGTGGCTTCCACTTCCAGGTCCACTTGAAGGTGACAGAGGGGCTGCCGCCGGTGGTAAAGTCGCCAACCAGTTCGACGTTTGCGTTTTTGTGGAGGTTCGGGTCGGCGTGGAACTCGCGGGTGACCAGGTTTTCGACCTCGCGCCCGGATGACGCGTAGACATATGTCAGGCCGCTGATCTGGGTATCGCCGACAGCCGAGCTGCCATTCGCATCGCCTGCGCCAGCACCCGCAGCTTGGCCGGCGGACGGGGGAGCAGAAGAGCCGGTAGCAGTGGGAGACGTGCCGGAAGGCTGGCGAATGACAAAGGTGAAGGTGAAGGTGAGATCGTCGTCGTTGGTAAGCTTGAGCAAAAACGAGGGTGGCGCGGAAGACAGCAAGGAATCAGGATCCTGTGAGACGCATGTCAGTAGGGGTCAACGCGGTAGGCGCAGCCATGAGAACATGTCGAGCATGTCATGATTCTGGACGTGGGGCATTGCGAACCTGTATGTATTCGACGGGGGAGTTTTCGCCGAGTGGACGAGTCGCAGCGAGTCTGGTCGCAGGGAATGCATTGGGGGTGACTATGACCGAGGGGCGTCCCTGTTGGGAGGCGATGACAAGGGACGAGATTGATACTGGACAGCGGTTAGCAAGCCAAGCATGGCGAAGCCTTTTCTCGGTCTTGGCGAGCGGAGCAAGCGCTTACATCGGCTCTGGTCGCGAAGAAAGAGGGTGCCGCCCTCATCAGGGTGGCTGGTGACATTGCCCATGACGGGCGGAGAAGAAAGAAGAGGCCCCTGGCCTGGCGAACAGAGGCGATGTGGCAAGCGAGGCCGGGCTGCGACGTGAGGACGAGAGAGAGGGTGGGAAAAAGGAGGGAGAAGAGGTCCTCAGCGTAGTAAGAAGAGGGGAAAGCGGAGGGGAGACAAGGAGCGGCGCGAACGAGGCAGACAGAAGAAAAAAGAAGAGGAAAAAGGTCGATCGAACAGAGGTAGTCGACGAAGAAGGAAACACTGGCAGGGAAGAGGTGTGACCTGCCGGTGTGCAGGCAAGATATCTTGCGGAGAGAACGGAGAGCAGGAGAGGGAGAAGACGAGAGTCTGAGATGGTGAGACGGCGAAGGAGTGACCAGGACGGAAGGCTACGGGGGCAGCAGGCAGGAACGGAAGGCGGGACCGAGGCCTCTGGCTCGCTCTTTCTGGCTGCGTACAGGGTCGCAGCGCATAGCGGCGGGGTTGTGGTGCGAGATTGGTGGTCTGCAGCGCTAGGGCAGGAGCGACTGCAGCGGTGATCAGTAATGAGGTGCGAAACGGCGCACGCGTATCGTACCGTTTTTGTGGCTGGATACGTGCATAAGTGTGGCGTCAACGGGCGTCCCAGGTGACGACAAACGGTGTCCGCTGACCGAAGATAGCGGCCACGGGGCAGTCGCTATGCCATACTCCGTACGCCATACGGAGTACGGTATACACAGCCTCAGCTGAGATAAGTATCTTATGTTAGCAGTAATTGTGATGGCCCCCACCGACTGAAACGGCACTTGCCTCCCATATTATTGAATTAGCGGGCTGGGGCGTTGAAACAAAGCGGGCGTGGCCCATGACGTCTGGGCCTGCCGTAATTGTTAGCAGCAGATCGACTTTGTGCCACACTATCTCCCCCTGCTTTCATCTCCCGATCCAACACGACACGACGCTGGACGAAGCGCGCACCGACTCGCCGTTGCTGCTGCTCTCTTTCCGCGTTTTTTACGAATCCGGGGCCGCTCTTTGTCTGCCAGCCTCTTGTTTGAGCACTTTGCTTGGCCACCGCCAAGCCGTTGGGTCGATCTCTCCTATCATTCGATCGATCGAACCTTTTTGATTCCTTCGACACACTTGCCCCTGGCTGGCCGGGCCACAGCATGTCGACCAACTCCAATCGCATGTCTCGGCCAGGCCGTAGCAGCCTCAACAACTCGCGGATGAGTGCCCGTCGGTCGCGGGCCCTCTCGCGCGGTGCCTTTCTGGGCGATGTCAGCAGTGAGGATGGCTATAGCTATGCCCTCCGCATCGCCTTTCTCAACTACCTGCTGCAGCCGAAGAAGAAGCGGAAGGAGTACGTGACGGTGGCGCCCAAGCCGGTGTCACGACGGTATTCGAGCAGCGTGGGTGACCTGATGAAGGAGTTCATGCCGGCCAGCTCGAGCTCGGGCTCGGGCTCAGGGCTGGGCTCGGGCTCGAGCTCGTCGAGCATGAAGCTGCCCCACAGCTTCCGGGCGGCGATGGAGAAGCGGATGGAGGGCGTGCTGCGCGGGACGGAAAAGATGCCGGGTTACAGCGACGCGGCTGTGAAGCGGACGTTTGGCGAGGCCTACACGGCCTTTACGGCGCTCGCGTTCCGCAAGAGCATCGACAAGGACCGCAAGATTGAGCCGCTGATCCTCATCTTTTATACGGCCAGCAGCAAGGCACAGGGCCGCGGCAAGACGGCCGAGGACGACGCGTGGAAGATGATGGTGGACCGCCATGTGGCCCTCTTTGTGCGGCTCGTCAGCAGTGTTCTGCGTGATCAGGGCAGCGACCGACCAGAGCTGATGGCCCGGCTGGCCTCGCTGGAGAAGAAGCTCCTGACCAACGACCAGGACCTGTACATTGACACGGGCCAGGTGGGCGAACGCAAGACGATCGAGGTCGAGGTGCCGCTGACGTACGAAGTCAAGGACATGCCCATGGTGCAGACGGTGGCCCGCCTGTTTGGACGGCCACTCGAGGACGTGCAGGTGGACATTGACCGCGACATGTCCGACTGGACGGAGGAGGCGGCCCTCAAGGACCTCAAAAACTACCAGCACCGACTGACGAGCAACATGCCGGGCGCCCTGCGGCGACAGGACTTTGACGTCGACAGCGCGTTTGAGGAGTGGAAGAAGACGGAGGTGCACCAGATGACACAGCTGATGCTGGACGTGCTGCGGGCGCGGCCAGAGCTGGCCAAGACGTCGTCGGGCCTAGCGATGCGGCCGACGTCGGTCTACTCGGAGAGCCAGGCGTTGACGGACCTGAGCCGGATGCTCTCAGCAGCCCCAGACGGGGACACGGGCGCGTCGATTGGCGGCAGCGACCTGGGGGCGGACGGGAGCTTTGGCTTCTCGGCGCTCTCGCTGGTCGACAGCATTGGCAGCGGCACGGCCGAGGAGGATCTGCCAGACTACACGTTCATCCCACCGGACCCGCGGGCCTACTACCGGGCGGTGCTCAAGCAGGCGATGACGCACGACCTGCAGCACGCAGACGAAGACGACGCGGGCGCGATGGTGTCGGAGGCGGTGCCGCTGCTGCGGCCATCGATGGACCTGCTGATCGAGCTGGCCGTGCACTGGCGACTACCCCAGTCATCGCGGTCGATCTTGCTGCTGGACGTGGCGGCACAAAAGTACCTGGAAGAGGAGCTGCCAGCAGAGGCGGTGTACGAGATCTTTGAGGACGTCAAGCTCAAGGCGAGCGTGGACCACGTGGCCCACAACAAAAAGGCACCACACATTCAGCAGTTTGGCAGCCCGCTGCAGGAGGTGCCGCACAGCCGGTGGACGTTGCAGGACTACACGACGTACCAGCAGGTCCTGGGGCGGATGTTCGAGGCGATGCTGCGGGAGCTGCTGGAGGTGGCGGCACAATGCTACGAGGCGAAGCCCAAGCCGATCGGACCATCGCTCATGTTCATCCGGGACCACTGCCAGGCCGACAGCGCCTTCTCGGAGCGGGCAGAGGTGGTGGCGCAGTTTGCAGAGGCGCTGAGGACGGCAATGTGGGAACGGGCAGCGACGGCCTACCGCGGGTTCCTGGACACGAACATTCCGCAGCTGGAGGACGACTGGGACTTTAGCCATGTGGTCAACCTCGGGAAGGCAGTGGTGGGCCTGTGCGAGCGGACGCGCAAGCGGTACCGCAAGAACCCGGAGATCATGGGGGTCAGCCCGTTCAACGAGCTGGTGGTGACGGTGTTCCCGAGCTTCGAGCAGGATGCGCAGGCGATCGTGGAGCGGGTCATGGAGGTGGCCAAGGGTCGGGGCGAGGAAGTCAACGTGCAGGACGGCTTCGATCTGTACCACGAGCTGGTGGAGATCCGCACGATCCACGTGGAGTCGCTGCCGGGGAGGCCGTTTGCCTTTCACATTGAGGGTCTGCTGGAGGCGTTTGTCTGGCGCTGGATTCGGGGCGCACAGGAGCGGATGGAGGCCATTGTCGAGGAGGCCATCAAACAGGACCAGTTCCAAGTGCGGACGCAGGCCGAGGCGGACGTGCCGACGGACGAGGAGCGGCACAGCGTGTCGATCATGGACACGTTCCAGGCCTTTAACCAGAGCGTCGAGCAAATCTACCAGCTCGAATGGGACGACGACGTGCACCATGCCAAGTTCATGACGGCGCTGGCGAGCGCCTTTACTGGCGGCATCGGGCGGTACTGCGAGATTGTCGAGCAGCGGTTCGCCAGCGAGATGGACCGGCCGACGGAGCAGGAGCTGAGCGCGGCCGGCAAGACGACCCAGGAACGGTGGATGCAGTTTGCCAAGGACGCGTTGAGCACGAAAGAGAAAGCAGTGCCTTTTCAATTTTATCCAGAGGTGAGTACGATTGCTTGGGTAATATTTGGTATGGTTTTGTCTGGTATGTTTGCTTACGTAACCCAGTCCTTTGTCAAACTCAACAATATCGAATATGCCATGCAGGCTCTGGACAAACTGGAAAAGACGGTCAACGTGGACGGCTGTGCGGACGTGCTACGCCGCGAGAACGGCCCGATCAAGCCGCTGGACCGGCGCAACGCCAAGTACGTGTTCACGATCAAGATTGTGGAGGCCGAAGACCTCAAGGCGTGCGACCCCAACGGGACGAGCGACCCGTACGTGGTGCTGGGCGACGAGTACCAAAAGCGGCTGGCCAAGACGCGGATCGTGATGCGCAACCTGAACCCGCGCTGGGACGAGTCGGTAGAGATCACGGTGTCGGGACCGCTCAACATCATCGCGACGATCTGGGACTACGACACGTTTGGCGACCACGACTTTGTGGGCCGGACGTCGCTGAAGCTGGACCCGCTACACTTTGGCGACTTTTTGCCGCGCGAGTTCTGGCTCGACCTCGACACGCAGGGCCGGCTGCTGCTGCGGGTCAGCATGGAAGGCGAACGCGACGACATCCAGTTCCACTTTGCCAAGGCGTTCCGGCACCTCAAACGGACAGAGCGCGACATGGTGCGGCGGGTGACGGACAAGCTGGTGGCACACATCAATGAGACGCTGTCGTACGAGGCAGTCAAGGCGCTGCTGAACCGGGGACTGGCCTCGTCGATGGCGGCGCTGTGGCAGAAACGGGCGAGCAAGACACCAGCAGTGACAGCGGCCGAGGTGGAAAACGCGCTGCAGCCGTTGTTCACGTACTTTAACGAGAACTTTGCGGTGATGAACCAGACGCTGACACACGCGACCATGATGGCAGTGATGACGCGGCTGTGGAAAGAGGTCCTGATGGCACTGGAGGCACTGCTAGTGCCGCCAGTGTCAGAGAAGCCGTCGAGCCAGCGGCCGTTGACACAGCCGGAGCTCGACATCGTTTACCGCTGGCTCGCGCTGCTCTTTGACTTTTTCCACGCGCGCGACGAGCACGGCGAGGTGCTGGGCGTGCCGGCGGACATTCTCAAGTCGGCCAAGTACCACGAGCTGGCCTCGCTCAACTTCTTCTACTTTGAGACGACAGAAAACCTGGTCCGGACGTCGGAGCGGATGGCGGCCGCGACGGCCCAGCGCGCCCAGCAGCAGCTGCAGCAACAACAGCAGCTACAGCAACAGGCCGCCCGTCCCATCTCGGCACCGCCTGGCTTCCCGGGGTTGGCTGGGTCTGGTGCGGCGACGTTGACGGCCAGCGCCTTTGCCAGCATGGGCACCATTCGCCGCGGCAAGAGCATCATGATGAGCCGCAACCTCGGGACGATGCGCAAGGCCAAGGAGGAGAAGCGGCGGGAGGCCCAGGCGGACCCGTCGGACGACATGATTTTGCGGATTCTGCGCATGCGACCAGAGGCAGCCGGCTATCTCAAGGAACGGTACCGCCAGAAAGAGCGGATGGCGGCACACCAGGCGGCCGCGCTGATTGTGCGGCAGAGCATCAACCAGGGCTGGTCGGGGCCGGCCTTTGGGGGGGCGACGTACAGTCGAACATTACCAGCACGATGAGGTGGGGAGGGGTGGGGGGTTGAACTGAGGTGTGAGGATTGAGGGGGTTTGAACTGAGGTGAGGTGTGGTGTGAGGATTGAGGGTGAGGATTGAGGTTGAGGGTGTGAACTGAGATGTGAGATTGGTAAAGTTGATTGATTTCGAGGAGATAATAGGTGAAGGTGACAAGGTAAATGATCAGACGTAATGAGTCCAGTTTTTCTTCTATCAGCGATGTCGGGTCTACTTGGGTGCAACAAATCAGTTCGTCTTTTTATCAATGCATTGTCATGGCTGTTGCTAACGGTGTCTGATTGGCTGTAAGAACTCCGTAATATCTTAGTATCTTTACTACTCCGTATCCCATCGTACTCTGTCAGCCGTTGCATCCTCCCCATTTGTCCTTGCCCTTCCACCGTTGTCCCTTTGTCCGCTTCGCGTCTTCGCTGCAATGAACCGGTGCTGCCGCGGTTGAGACGGTTGGATCTACCGTCCTCGCTCTTCGCCTTTTGTGTTTTTATTATTATTATTATTATTATTTGTATTGTTGTATTGTTCCCTTTTTCTATATTCTCCCTCTCCTTTTTCCCCCCTCCCCCCTATGCTTGCCCTCTCCACTGGCCAGCTGGCAAGCGTCGGTTGCCGGCTGTTGCCGGCTGCAGCGAGCCAGGCGGTGAGGTGGCCACGGCAGCCGTGCCAGCACGATGGCGGGGCAGCCGCTGTATTCTCCGCTGTGCCGGCCAGCGCGCAGAGGCAGACAGCCCCACCCCCGCCCAACTTTTCTCGTCCCTTTTCCGTGTCCTTTTCCTCTCGTTCCTCTCCCTCTCGTTCCTTGCCGTTCCGTCGCCTGCATCACCACGACTTGTCCACAATGGCGTACACGATCCGCAAGATTGCGGCGCCCTACACGCTGGAGCACCGGGTGTACGTCGAAAAGGACGGCCAGCCGGTGTCGCCTTTTCACGACATTCCGCTGTATGCCAACCCGGAGCAGACGGTGCTCAACATGGTGGTGGAGATTCCGCGGTGGACCAACGCGAAGCTGGAGGTGTGTTTTGGTGGTGGTGTCTGTTTCTACGCCCGCTAACCCCCCAGATCTCCAAAGAGGAAGCCCTCAACCCGATCAAGCAGGACATCAAAAAAGGCAAGCTCCGCTACGTCCGCAACTGCTTCCCGCACAAGGGCTACCTCTGGAACTACGGGGCTTTTCCGCAGACGTGGGAGGACCCCAACGTGGTGCACCCCGAGACCAAGGCCAAGGGCGACAACGATCCGCTCGACGTGTGCGAGATTGGCGAGCTCGTCGGCTACACTGGCCAGATCAAGCAGGTCAAGGTGCTCGGTGTCATGGCCCTGCTGGACGAGGAGGAGACCGACTGGAAGGTCATTGTGATTGACGTCCACGACCCACTCGCCCCCAAGCTCAACGACATTGAGGACGTCGAGCGCCATCTGCCCGGGCTCCTGCGCGCTACCAACGAGTGGTTCCGCATCTACAAGATCCCCGATGGAAAGCCCGAAAACCAGTTCGCCTTCACCGGCGAGTGCAAGAACAAAAAGTACGCCACCGATGTCATCCGCGAGTGCGCCGAGGCCTGGGAACGCCTCATCACCGGAAAGACCCAGCCGGGCAGCGTGTCGACGTGAGTTTTTTTTTAGTTTTTTTTTTTTGCACTTCCTTTTTCCTCCTTTCCCTTCTAACCCCTCTCCTGCATAGCGCCAATGTCTCTGTCGGCCACTCGCCCAGCCGCGTCACCCTCGACCAGCTGCCGCCCATCCCGCAGAACGAGGAGGTGCCGGCCGAGAAGATCGATGCCTCCATCGACAAGTGGTTCTTCATCAGCGGCGCCTCCGCTTGACTACCCTCGGGCCATTTATAAGTCGGACACCGTAGCATGATTCAGAAAACAAAATAAAACAGTTTAGTGTATTCACAGCAAGACGAAATGGCAGCGGGCGGAGAGAAGCCCTCTCTCTTCGTCCTATCTTTCTCTTCAGTATACCGGTGCAACCAGTCGTAAACACGCCACCTCCTGCCGTTGCCCTCTTTGCCCTCTGTGCTGCTGCTGCCGCCTAGCCGTCCGCCAGGTCGGCCTGCTTCTGGAGCGCCCGTGAATGTCGGTCCACCTCTTCGACGACCCGCTTGATGCCCATGGCCTCGCAGTCGAGCTGCATCTCCTTGCCGTCCTCTGTGTGTGTGCGTCAGCATTGTGTAGGCGGCGGCACAGCACCGGAAGACGCACTGAAGCGCACGTGCAGGAGGCTCGGCTCCGTCGATGTGCGTGCGAGCAGCTGCGTCGTCACGTTGAGACCCTGCTGCCGGGCGCGTGGTGGTAGCAGCGAGAGGAACAGCCGGGCTGCCTTGGCCCGCGGCGAGAACGGGTTGAACCGCGTCGTGACGTCGGTGAGAAAGTGCGTGATCATGGTCGGTGGTCTGGTCCTTGACGGTTGAGGTCTGTTGTGCAAAAGAACCTTTTTCCGTTCTTTTCGTTACTTGGTCACGTGATGAGTGGGGCAGGACGAGTACAGAGTAATATGTACAGAGTACTCCTTCCAGCGAACGGTCCTTAAAAAACCCCAACACAACCTTTCATCGCTTTCCCTCCCTCCCCATGGCCTCGCTCGAAGAGCTGCAGAGCCGGTTGGCGATGCTGCAGGAGAGCCTGGACGCGCTGCGCGACCCGATGGCGCGGCTGGATGCCGGCGCTGACACCGACCCGTTGCTCGACGAAGAGGCCGTGGCCGATCTAGCGGCCGAGATCGTCGACGGTCTCCGGGACGCCCGCGACGAGCACGAGCTGCTGCAGGAGGATGTGCTGGACCTGAAAGCAGCCGGGACGACGGGCGACCATGACCGTGCCCGGTTGAAGGAGGGACTGGCCCGACTCGATCGAGAGCTACAGGCGTATGTTTTTTTTTTTTTTTTTTTTCTTTCTTACTTTCTTTTTCTTTCTTTCTCTCTTTCTCCCTCTCAACTCACCTACCCGCAGACACCATGACACCTTTCGCAAGGCCCGGCTGCACGCCCGTCAGACGCTCGAGGTCGCCCAGAAACAGCAACAGCTGGCCATGTTGGAAGCTTATGCTGAGGACGAAGACGACATCGACATCGACATCGACATCGACATCGACGACAACGACAACGACAACGACAGGCCCAACCACCCCCGACCGACACACCACCCCACCAAACCCAGTACCGCCGCCGCCGCCGCCGCCGACGTGACGGCCGCCCTGCGTCAGACTCATGCCCGCATCGCCGGCGAGGTCGCACGATCCGACTTTGCCGCCCAGACACTGGCGGCCAGCTCGCGCGCGCTGGCCGATTTGGGCGACCGCTATGGTGGCAGCGACATGGCCACGTCGCTGCAGTCGGCCCGCCATCTCGCCCGTGGCCTCCTGGCCGCCCACAAGAGCGACACCTGGTACCTCCAGACAGCCCTCTCCCTCGTCGCCGCCACCGCCGCCTGGCTGCTCTTCCGCCGCCTGCTCTACGGCCCCCTCTGGCTGCTCGTTGTGTGGCCGCTGCGCGCCGTCTGGACCGCCGTCGGGCTCGGCGTCCGTGTCGGCAGCGTCGTCGCCGTCCAGGTACAAGGGCCCGTTAGCAGCAGCAGCAGCAGCAGCAGCATAGCGCACACAGTCACCAGTTTGAACGCCCCAGCCGTCGCTCTGTCCACCCAGGCTGCAGCCGCGCCGTCAGACTCACTCGTCCAACAGGTCGGCCAAATCGTCGACGATAGCATCTCACAAGACCAACAACAACAACAACAACCCGCAGAACCTCAACCAAACCCTATGAAACGCATGTGGGAAGAAGACGTTGAGGCAGCCAAGTACGAGCAGAACAAGAAACCAGACACCCATCTCAAGGACGAGCTGTGATACCACAAATAGTCTTTTATGCGCCAATGAATTAAGAATGTAGCAACGTAGCTTAGCAAACAAGTGTACTAAAAGTGGGTCTGTGAATATTAACCTCATATTTCGACAGCATCAATTCTCTGTCGTGCCAACAATGCCGCCAGACAGAATCCCCCGTCGGCCCGCATTGCTGCATTCCCCTGGACTGCTGGCACATGAACTCTTCCATGTCGGTTCTGTCCTCCCACCCATCCGTCCACCCATCCATCCATTCCTGAAAAAGAAATCATAACGGCCGTCATCCCTGATCGCCTCTCGTAAATGGGAAAATATGACAAAAGGAAAAGGGCAAGTCGGTATCCTTGCTGGTATCTGTAGACATCCACACTGACTGATCGTCCAGTCCATCACCCCCGAGGTGTTCCGTTTATATTCCTCTCCGCTTTTCCTTTTTTTTGGCTTTTTCCTTTTCTCTTCTCACATCTGTTCTCACGGTGCCGTCTTGCCCATAAACTGGGATACCATGGGCACGCTTGCAAGCATCATCATGACCCGTGGCCCGTAGCCTTCGTTTTTGGCCGCTGCCTTCTCGACAGGAAGTGCCACCACGGCTGCAGCCACGGGCGTAATAGGCGAAACTGGCACCGGTGCTGGTTCAACGGCAGCTTTGGGAGACGGACTCGACTGTGTCGCCATCAGCTTGGCTGGTACTCTGCCGTGCGACGGTGCCCTCGCGCGCTTGGGTGACTTTGGCAGCATAAACGCCACCCTGCTGTAAGACCCGCTCTTCGTTCGTCGGTGGAACACCTTGCCTGAAGACCGCGGTGCCGTCTTGCCGGATGAACCAAGATCCTCTTCCCGTGGAGATGTCGGCACCGATAGAGTCTCCCGTTGCAACGGCGTCTGCGGTCGCTTCGTCTTTTTGTCCTCCTCGTCCTCGACCTCCTCGTCCACACGGCCGGCAGCCCGGTCAAAGGCGTGTGAACCAGTCAGCGCACCCCGAATTCCCACCTCCACCAGCCTGCTCTCGTGTAGGCCAATGAAGCCAGCTGTCGGCATTGATAGCAGCCGTCGCTGTCTTAGCAACATTGGCACTTTGTCCGAGTCCTTCACGTCGTCTGGCCCTTGATCAATCGAGTCGATCGAGTCGATCGAGTCCCGTGCAGCGTAATCAGCATCAGGGTGCTTGACACTCGATCCTGCGTCTGCCTCCACGTCTTCCCAGCTCGATGTCTCGCTGACAACCTTTGTGAGCGGCATCGATGCCAACGACAGAATAGACTTCTCGCTGATATCGTCGACCTCCGGCTCTGCAGCGACGGCCGCCAGCTGCTCTTCATCCGAGTCCGCTTCAGGCTCGGCCATCACCACAACCGATGCCTCGACCTCTTCCACTCCCTCGACCTCTTCCACTCCCTCGACCTCTTCCACTCCCTCGACCTCTTCCACTCCCTCGACCTCTTCCACTCCCTCGACCTCTTCCACTCCCTCGACCTCTTCCACTCCCT